>WPIO01000256.1:0-180212 GCA_009760855.2 Cristatella mucedo
CCAGCCACTGGCGGTGTTCAAAGACCTCAGTGGAAACTTTCTTACTCTACTGAAAGACGAATTTGAAAATCCTTGACTTTGCGGCGGATCTGCTACAATGACCACATTTCCACGCTTCGCACAATTACTGCCGGAGCTTTTAAGCCGCAGGCATGCCCAGTCGCTCTCAAAAACGTGCAACTAACTCCCTGTAATTTCAAATGATTTCGACGTACTTGGGAGCTTTCTACAGTAACGCAGTTCACGAGCGCTGCGTCCTACGATCGGATCCTGTGGTTCACGAGTCTTAATCTCCTGCTCACAGCGGCCCTAAAAGCGCCGAACGATCCAATATCACCAAGTTTCAAGAGCGGAGCACTCGTTCGATCGAGCTATTAAAATTAATTTCTATTAATTGTCCAATATAAACTTTCTATTCAACGTCCATGTTAATAAAAAAGATGGTTTTAAATTTGAATGCACACCCCCGAGAATTCCACTGCACTGCGTGAGTGCGAGTTTATGTTTGTAACTGCGAACTATGGGACACGCTGCGCACCTGCTTCGCACTTGCTGCTGCGCGCGGCGAGCAGGAAGCCTACGCTGCGTGGCACGAATCATTCAGCGTACGGGCAATTGGGACACCACGCCCCCTACAAAGGAGCTGAGCACAAGCCTCAGCGGCAACCCGGCGATTGGCTGGAATGTACGCGTGGCCGTTTGCGTGTGATGCAAGTAAAACAATAGAGAAACTTCAATAAACAGCTAGGGTTCAAACAATTTTTTTAAAAAGCTTCGGGTAAAATAGTTGCATGGTGGTTTCGATAAGATAACTATTAAGCAGCCGACCTGTAAAGGCCAGAATGGTACGTTAGGTGGGCCGGACGAATGCAGCCAGCCGCAGATCGTAGCATCAATTCCCCAGCGTTTGCAGCATGCGTCTCCTTCTCACTTCAATTTCACTATGCATGTGAAGGGCAAACCATATTATGGCATGCGCTATATTTTCTGGACTGCTGCTCTCTGGTGGGTACACTTGTATCGTAGTACACACTCACTTAATAGTGGCTCAAGTGTCCGACATCAACGACGATAAACGCGTTCCCCCGGGGCAGTCACCCGATATATAATGATTTCTAAATAGGCATCTACATCCACCTGCCCTTATATACAACAAGTTGTGAGTATTTATCAATAATAATATGTAATCAGACGCCTGTGGAATTACACTAGCCTTCAGAATTTTAATTGGTGCCAATTTAGCAACCGCTACACTCTCAAGCAAGCTCTACTATACGACGCACTTAGTTCGACGCGAGGCCAAGGAGCTCGCTGCTTCGCAAAGCAGTCAACTTATTCGCCAGAAGTGTACCCAGGCAAGAGTCACTCGAATGGGACCGGGCCGCTGTAATTCAATAAGGTTCGCCAGCTAGGCCAGGATCTCACCTATGGGCGTGGCCGGATGTGCAATGACGAGAATTCAGCGGAACTCACGAGTAGCAAAAGTTGGCCGACTAACTCGTGGTGTTGGATGCTGTCGATCTCGCTGAGGAATGCATCTGGACGGGTGCAGGCGTGCACCGGCGATACGGCCACGCAAAGCAACGAGTGCCCAAGACCCGAGCGGAGCTGGATAGCACGCTCGCTGTTAAGGCTTGCATATTCCTCGTCTCCTCGGGGCAAGTTGTCCGGTGCTCTCTCCCTCTTTTGGCGGAAGCTCAGGACTGGCGTACACGTCGACCCCGACTATCCAATCAGTTACTCGGCTAGCGGGATCTTGGACGGCGTACGTTGGTACTTTAGCGACTGAGTCGGTGAGAGGTCGGGACTTCGAAAATGGAACTTCGGAACTGAGCAAGTGACACGCATGTGCTGTGCTAGCGGTGTTATCCAGCGCCTCTAATGTTTACTTTGTGTAGGAGCTTCCCTGTAGACTTGTGTGGCCCCTTTTTGTGTAGCTCATGCGATATTATACGGATATTTAACCAGACGACCGTTCGTCTTGACCTAGCACAGCTCCGTGTGGCTAGAGGCGTTGTAGCCTGAGCGTGGCGGGGATCGGCTGAAAATAGCCTCTTCCCCTGGATTTCGGCTTGAGACCCATAACGAGGCAGTGCGATGGGAGCGACGAGCACCTATTAATTTTTGCAGAATGCCAGTCAGACCGGATCTGCTGTCTTCTTGCCTCGATGGCCTAGACCCGCCCACTGCCTCTCCAAGTTACAAAAACCTTGCCATACGTGAGAATCCGGCAGATTTAGTTCGCTCAACTGCAGCATCTTTTGTTTTGTTTGTTGAAAGTTGTTCAATTTAGAACGTCGCTTTATCATAGGCATCCATAAACTAACTGTATAATGACGTCACCACACACGGTTAGTGCGTCAGAAACGAAAAATGCCTACGTCGATGCTAAAACTAGATCCGGTATCAGCAGACACAAACTGGTCAAATTGAACTGGGCTGTGTAAGCAAATTAGCCCAGCTGGACGGCAATTAACTCGAAAGCACTGAACCAAAACCATGTCGCCGAGCTGGTTTGGTCTAATGAATAAGGTGCTCGCCCCCACCAAGTTCTGGCTGAGGTTGTGGGCTCGAGCTCCGAGGCACAAGTGAAATGCCTGAATAGAGATTAAGTTCTCTTTGGGCGCTATATAAATGAATTATATTGTTATATTTTATCACCTTAGCCGGGAATAAGCGAGCCGGAGCTCATCAGTCCACTGATCCAGCAACCCATTACCTACGGAGCTCATTGGCAGCCAATATTCATCTGCTGCTAGTTGAAAAGAGTAAAATTACAAGCGATAATCTGACATTCTTCTTAACGGCAGGTACCCGGCACCACGCAGAACCCCGAAGCAAGCTCGGAGATGTCTTTTCGCACGGACGTTTCGAGGGCTCATCAATGTCACTCCCCTGCCCTTTGCTGCCCGCTCCTTAAATTGCTCTGCCATAAATCACAAAAGCCCATCAACCTACAGTGGTGTCATAATCTCTGCTGGCCCATAAACCATTTTGTCATAAACTGGCCGTAGGAGTAATAGCAATGCAAAAAGTCCTGTTGACCCATAAACCACGAAGATCTTAAAATAGACACAAAAAATATGCATCGGTTATAAATTTTAATTGAACTTAATTTTGATCCTGGTCTTCCACATAAGCTGCAGGGCTCAAACCTACTATCTCTACCATCAAAGCCTACGGGAAGCCATTTCTTGGTCTAGCATGAAATCATGGTTTCCGGCTTCTCGCACCAAATATCGAGCTTCCTGCTTTCACCGAAGGAGCATCGACTGCGGCCAGCACCTGTGCTAAGTTGGTCATCTTATGGCCAATGAGATCTTCTAGATTATTCTAATTATAAATAATTAGATCACTTTGTCCTACCCGTGTAATGATCACGATTCACTGATTTCTCCGAGCTGTGCTGGTTTGGCCCAGTGATTAAGTAGCTCGCTCCAACCTAAGCAAAGGTGAGGTCGTGGGCTCGAGCCCTGTGGCATACGAGAAGCGCCTGAATGGAGATTAAATTCAGTTAGCCCGCTATATAGATCCATTTATGCATGGTGAATACACTTTATATAGGATTTCAGACTGTGTGTCTAGCTCTGTCGCTGTATGGACTCAGAGAGTTGCCATACACTGATTTGAACATGATCATTCTGGTCATTTTATTCTTAGGCTTTAGGCAGTATTTTCTTCACAGAATTCCTTGGACGGCGTACGTTTCTGTTGGAGTGATGTAATGTTGTCGCACGTAGATATCACTCTCGGCGAAGCTACATAACTAATGCAGCCGATACAACGTTGGGATACACTGAACGTACGAGGCTAATGTTTCACTTAACCAGCCGTTAAAAGTGAACAAATTTAACAGAAAACGTTTTCAAACATAGTACGCCTCATTTAGCCTCTATTTCAAAAAGCAGAAACGCGCGGGTGCTCGTATAATTATCAACACTTCGGGATCGGTTTTCATCACAACTACATGGCTTTCTATGCTATCATCATTGTGATTCCATACAGAACGGTGAGCCTAGTGAAATGCATTGCTAACTTGACGGCAATTCAAGAAAACTGAGACATCCTTGAACATCCAGCGAGCTTGTAAGATCCTAATGAGATGGTTGACGTGCAGACGATTGCCACAAACCTTCTGGTGCTACCCGTCAGCCATTGCTTGCACTCGTTAGAGTTGCAAGTTTGCTGAGAGCACAGTCGTTGGATCACTCAGCACTCAGCAACTCCTGAAATACATCTTATGATTTTAAAAACCCTCCCTTTACGGAATGTAATAGTTCACCTATACCTCGTACGAACCACAATTTTTTAGAGACCGTGCCTTTAGTGGCTGAATTTTTTTTGCGGAATGCCGGGAAATTTCGTGGATTAGCCGTAAGCGCGTACTTAGCTGCAGTGGAGAAAATGCATTTTAGTCCACCGCTTCTTTTCA
Organism: Cristatella mucedo; assembly: GCA_009760855.2. Taxonomy (NCBI): domain Eukaryota; kingdom Metazoa; phylum Bryozoa; class Phylactolaemata; family Cristatellidae; genus Cristatella; species Cristatella mucedo. The sequence continues at coordinate 4,433 of WPIO01000256.1, forward strand.
ATCGTCCTTAAATCAGGTGACATCTTGACTTCAGTCGGCAGTTATGTCCACGCTTTAGGAGCTAAACGACTACGGCCAGCTCAAAATGGAATTTGCGGTCAGGTAGGGGTGCAACTAAACGACTGAAGATTGGTGGATACATCATGCAATTCATTGCCGGATTATGAACTACTTCGGAAATTATGGCTGAAGCCAGAAAATAAAATGATCAAAAACTGAATGACCAAAATTTGTAGTCGATGTGCTGCTTGATGGAGGATGATGTGTCGGTACACGAGAAGAGATTTGTCGAGGCAACTGCGACGTACAAGACAGACAAGCCTAGTCGCCCAGTTGCGTTCAGTCTGGAAGATCCTTATTTCACAGGCTGGATGATATGCGACATTTTTTAGTTACAGACTTTGAGACTGGGTGTCAAACATGTATGGGCCACCTCAATTTACCGCCGGCGCCGGCCGCCGTCGCCGTAGTGATGGAAAGCACGTACGCCGGCGTCCCAATGATCGCCTGCCGCTGCAGAGACAAACGTCACCGTGCAAGCAATGTGAATCGGCTTCACTTTATAATTATTATTATGCTAGCTGATTAAACAGCCTCTTTTTCTAAAGCGACAGAAGGGCCTTTACGGCTATCACCACCGCTTGCAGCGGCGATAAAGGATCGCCCACCGCAGGATTTGAACCCACGACCTCAGGCCGAGGTCTTGAAAAGCAACTGCCTTACCTAGTGAGCCACTACTTTCGAAGTCCGAAGAGCAGCTGCAGCAGCAGGAGTTGCATTAAAATGGCAATTCCTGACCGCAATATGACGCTCAACGAGCTTTTTGGGCTCGTATCGGCTTTTCGTACCTTGCTAACTTCAGCCCCGATCACGTGATCGAAGCGTGAGTTGAGCAATCTTCCAGTTGTCAGCCCACGTAGTTTGAGTTTTTCTTTTTCAGCTTCTTTTCGGCATATAAGATTAAGAAACGAAAGCCCGACAGTGCATTCATGCCAAAATGCGATCGGAGCTCGAATCGTCAATATATTAATGATGCAAATGATGGCTGGTGAGTCGCTTAGGTTGGTTAATCTTCCACGCGATTCAATTTTCTAAAACTCCTCCTGCTCACCTTGGCCACATCTTTCAACTACCAAGAATCCTCGGGTGGCCTCGCCTCTTAACAGCACAACGCCGAATCAAAAGTGCGGGGGAAGTCTGAGTGGGTGCGGCCGCCGAGCCGACGTCGGCGGCAGGGGCTAGTCGGCCTTCGATGTCGCCTTCGGCGGGCGATGTAGGAACATCGCTAGGCGGGCGCGAGCTCAAAACCACCTGCCACCCGCGTTCATAGTACTGGAATCCGATGCCACGAACGCGCTCTCGTAGCGAGCGCTGCAGAGCCGGGTGGCTCGACAGTTTGCTGTAAGTTAAGCCGACCGCAGCCGACGATTACTTCGAGACTCTCAAATGGTGGTCACGAATTTCCTATAGTATGTACTATTTATTACTATATTTATTTATTACGGTATTTGTATACGGTTAGATTCCGAAAAGCGGTGGTACGATACTTGGCCTGGTGGGGGTAGATCTGAGAGATAGGCTGGAGCCAAAGGATTAAGTGACCAGTGCAGGTCGGCGAGTAGTGGTGCGATGTGGCAACTGCGACGCTCACGACAGACAAGCCTACCTGTGGAAATTTGCACCAGCTGTAATCACCTGATAGCCCATGCTGGTAGGCTAGCAAGCAGTAAGTCACAAAAGTCATGACGGGATGTCACAAATGCATGGACCAACCTAGACGTGGTATCCTTATCTAAACAAGCCCGAATTTGAGCAATGTCATGAAGCTGAAAGTAGACACTCGATTGTGGAAATAATGTGGTCGTCTAGCAAGAGGTCCTCTGGTTCGCATCACAATTAGATGGCTTTCTATGCCATCGCCATTGCGATTCCATGCAGAATGGTGAGTCTAGTGAAAAGTATTGCCAACTTGACCGCAATTTAAGAATAGTGAGACCATCATCGGGTGACCCTTTGACCTCTTAGCAACGTACTGCTGCATCGACAGCGCTCGGGCGGTCCGAGTGGGAGCGGCCGCCGAGCTGACGTTGGCTGAGGAAGCTAGTCGGCCTTCGATGTCGCCTTCGGCGGGCGACATAGGCCCGTCGCCCGGCGGGTGCAAGCACACAACCACCTGCGACCCGCGCGTTCGCAGTACGGGAATCCGACGCCGCGAACGCCCACGCAAAAAGGAAACCGCAGAGCCCGGTGCCTCGACGGTTTGTTGTAAGTGCCATTAAGCCAACTACAGCTGACGATTACAGCAAGGCCCTCCAGCGATCGGCCTGATTTTCCTGGGAGCAGGGTTGTCAGCGCGGCGGCATTGAGACGGTGCGGTGCTCGACGGCGACTACTGGTGCCGTGGTTTGCGTCGCGCGTGCGACAGAGCCGCAACTGGTTAGCGAATTTTTTCGAGGAGTACTGCCTAGAGCGGCAACGGCAGGAGTGGGCGGGGTCTCTTGAATTACCGCGTCCCAGTTTGACAGGAGCTTCTGTGTGGCACGAGAATGTGGGGGCTTTGCACTGAGCGCTACACGCTTACGGCTTATTCGCGAAATTTCGTGGCATTCCGCACGCAAACGCTTTTGAAATGGGCTGTAAACTTTTGCTCGTTCGCCGGGCCGCTCAGCCACGCTGCGACCCATCCCTTCGGTAGGCGCAACGGTGAACTCGATGCTCACGTGGTGTATGCGTATTACAAGGAATAATTCTAATAATAATAATGCACCTAATAAAGCGCCCTTAGAGAACTTAATCTCTTTCTAGGTAGGCGCTTTATATTTGCTGCAAAGGGAAACCATTTTGAGAGTTTTCTTCGGACCAATCTTGCACCATTATGCTAGTGCAGCGTTCTCGGCGATGTAATGTATCTCCGTCTGTAACTCCACAAAGTCACAAAGACCATGTGTGTTACGCAGGAGAGTTTTGTATAGCGCACTCACAGCCCAAGCGGCTTTCGGTACGTATTCGGTAGCCAACAGACTTCGTCTCATGCAGCAAACAGAAAGTGGGAAGCATAGCAGAGTCAGGAGAGCAGTTTGAGGTAGTCAGTAGAATGGAAGTAGCATTGAGCCTCGCACGGGCGCCATGCTAAGCTCACAGCGATTCACTAGAGGAGCTGAAAATTGTAACTGTCTGAAGCTCAAATAGAGTTCACGTATAACTCGGCGAATCAACTCAATTTCACCGTGTACTGCATGCGAGTTCCAGACGACCGGATAGCACCAGTACTTCGGGGCTCGCAGCGAGCGGGGAGCTGTACAATCGATCGAGAGGCACCCGTGTGGCATATATTTGCAGTTTTTTTTCGAGAGCGCGACGCACGCGAAACGCTGAGAAATTTTGCGTAGATGCTCTGCAGCAAGGCCCTGTTTAGCCGCAATAATTAGTGTAGCGTCGCCCAGCTGCTTTGTAGCGGATTTGTAATAGGTCGTAAAGGTTGTCCGAGCGTTGCGGTTTTTCGAGGCACTCGCATAACAAGCGCCGCCGAAGAATGGGAGTGAACAGCTGATGGTGGCGGCGAGATTCAGACGATTTGGCTGATGCGTCACCAGAATAGCCGCAGTAAGCGCTCCAATCCGAGCCCAACGCCGCCGCAATATAAGAGTCTACAGCGTCAGCACTAGGACCTGATAGCGGTGGTGAGGCTAATAGCACTAAAGTAGTACAGTAAACGTTTAGGTCGGTCAGAAAATAAAAAAGAAGGCCGGCCAAGAAGAATGAAAGTGGTAACATACTACATCCACTCTCCTGCTACCGACTGCAGCAGAAAACGGTATTCTATTTGCGGCGCTTACTTGAGCGACCTTTTACTCGACTGCGTCGCGCTTTTCAAACAGTTTCAAGAGACGAGTCGCTGTGCGCCGAGTTACTACAGGTTCGCGACTTATAACTGCCACCAGTCACTAACCCTGCTGAATTAAATTAGCGAATGCAGTCATGACGTCGAGCTATCGCACAAAGACAGAGCGGGCGACAGGAAGTGAATCACAAAACGAACAAAGTCAGCATGAATCTCGCGTGCGTAGTGCTGCAGGTCACATCTGGCGGGGGGACTGCGGAAGCCATTTAGCTGCCAGGGGAGCACTCTAGGTAACGCTTGCACTTTCGTTTCCGTCGCAGTCGGCCATGGTGGAATAGAAACACTCCCACCTGCATTATGCAACCATCCTCGCTAGGGGGGTCTCAGGACGCGGCAACCAATTCCATAAGTGAGACCGAACGTATCCTATTCACTCCTGAATGACATCGCTACATTATCCCGAATAGACGACACTTAAAGGAATGCCTGAAATTCACCCGTTTGTTGCGACATTTTCTCCGTTTGGTTGAATATTGGTAGTTCGCTTGCTCAGGCAAGAGTTGTGACCATTATCAGGAATCAATTGACGTGCTACTTTTTCAGAGTGCGTCAGGTGCTCAGAAGAAGATTTAATTCTCTTTAAAGGAACTATAAGAAGTCCGCATGGTTAGTAAATAAAAGCTCATCTGCCTTGGCAATGGAGACACCTCTTTTCTTCACTTTCCTGCCTGGATGCACCGAGATGTGGTTCGGCCATTTATATCGTGCCCCGTTGTGACGGGAGCTGCTGCCGACCTCCCATCACGGCCGACGTCATCACCTCTGCTCATTCGAAAAACTAAGTCAAGCCTGCGGTTAGCTAAGCGCCAGACTGCCAAACGGCCTTACACGTGGCAGAATGGAGGTAACGCTGTACAGTGGCCAGATTTTGGAGAGCGGAGACTGCTTGAAAATAAAAGAGGCATTGTATTGCTGGATTGCGGAATTCGAAGGCTGCTTCAAAAAACGATGCTGGAGTATGAATTGCTAAGGCTACGATTAGCTTTAAGATGCTGGATTGAGGAGTATGAAGACTACTGTGATAACGAGGCTAAATTCAGGAATGCGTTTGCCACTTCTACGGCATGTGTTACATTCACCAGTCTCATATCCCCGAAGTCAAAACATGCTCAATGTTTTAAGCGATACACTTTGAATGTTCTACCTGCATGCCAAACCAGTACTGTGTTGCCTCTCCAAGCTTATCGCGGAGCTTCAAGCACCTTATCCAGCGCATAGGCCTCTCTCTCTCTCTCTCTCTCTCTCTCTCTCTCTCTCTCTCTCTCTCTCTCCCACTCTCTCTGTGTCTCTTCTCAGTCTCTGTCTCGGTCTCTGTCTCGGTCTCGGTCTTTATTTCTGTCTCTGTCTCTGTGTCTCTGTCTGTGTCTTTGTCTCTGCCTTGGTCTCTGTCTCTCTCTCTCTCTCTCTCTCTCTCTCTCTCTCTCTCTCTCTCTCTCTCTCTCTCTCTGTTTCTGTCTGTCTGCTTGTCTCACTCTCCCTATCGCTCTCTCCCCCCTCTCCCCCTTTCTCTCTCTCTCTCTCTCTTCTTCCCTCTCTCTCCTTGTTCCTTCTTTCTTGGGCCTTTCTTTCTTTTTCTGTCTTTGTCATTGTCTCTCTCTCCTCGTTCTTTCTTTCTTAAGCCCCTCCTTCGCTTGAGATCGTGAATGCCGAATGTGGCTGATACACAATTACTGACAAGATCTACGTTCAACAGTGCCCATGTCTGACAATATCTAGAGTGGGCATCACAAAATCATAATTAAATACTTCCGGTTAACCACGGAACAACTAAATCACTTTCTAGTTTCATAGCGTGTGCTGGGAAGGAATCACGAATCAGTTGATGTGAGATTATCGTGAAATTTCATCATCTATTAGTAAATGAAGGATAATTCGTGCGAATGGAGAACATGATATAAAGAGTAGGCTTATTTTAAATTTTTTTAAAATTTTAAACCTGAAGTTGAAATATTTCCTAATGGCAACCAGTAGCCAGAAAAGGAAGGGATTTGAACATGCATGACAGAGCCTTTGATTCAATAGCTGCTTGAGAGAGAGGAAGTGCGAGTCGACCATCAATTCTCGACCGCACACCTCAAGCAGATGGACGAGTTAGGCTGTGGCGCCCTTATCCTAAGCAGAGCAGCAGATTTTTAAAAACTACTTAGTCATATTTTTCCACGACCTTCCTGCCATTCGTTATGCTTGTCGCACGAAACTACTCAGGATCAAGACGCAGCAAAGCCTTCACCGTTCAAAAACGCACGACTCATCGCCGGGCGACCGCCATTTCGAGATCATGTCTCAGTTGGCCTCGTGTCAGCAGCTATACAAAGAAGCTGAGAACTTGTGCCGTCCCGCGTCTGCGCTGCTTGGATTGCTGCCAGCGAATCGCTACTGAGCCACGCGAAGTTTCGCTGGTACGCCTCCGATCTATGCCCGTCGTATGTGCTCTTTTGACAATCTGCCCAGCAGGTGCGAGCGGTGCGCCCGTCTTTTCTCAGGTCGCTCGGCATCGCTCAGCGAGATTTGCTCATTCTCCTCCTCGTCGTAGATGAGTACCAAGGTCGGAGCGACCATCGGCCGCTCGTGCTGCTTCCGCTCTAGCTCTCTCTGCTCGCTCGTTTAGTGAGAAGCCACCGCTCTGCCTGTCTAGGACGTCACGTGCTGTTCGTAGCGCCACCCTGCGAAACGTCGCGGAGGCACCATTCCGGAAATCTGAGTGAGTCAGCTGACCTTGCACTTTGGCCGGGCTGCTGGCCTACCGAGCTGCACTCATAACGCGTGAGCTGTCGCTCTGCTGCAAGGTGGCCGAACTCTGCCTCGGACTGTAGGCCTGAGCGCAGCTGCTCTGCTGGCAGTGTCCTGTGTCCTTCTGCAGCTACCCGCAGGGTCACGCTGGGTCAAGGCTGTTATCGGCCTTGGGTTACCGGCTCACTGGGACAGAACGATTCGGTCGCTACCGTCCAGTAGGGGCGTCGCTCGAGGGGGCGGGACTAAGGACCTGTGACCAGGTGACGCGGCAACCCGTCCTTGAAAAGAAGGGCATCTCGGTCTGCCGCTCTCTCCGAGAAGACATCGAACCCGGCGTCTGATCATGGCGCAAGCTTTGCCCCTAGGGACCCTGGCCGTGATGACATCGAAGCGAATGGGTCGACCGCGGCACCCACAGATCGGTCAAAGCGCGGGCAGTTTGAAAGTGTTGCAAGGCCGCGAGTGCGGGAACAAAGGCTTACATGTTTTCACGGCTCTTTGTCATCGTCGTCACTACACTGCATCAAAGTCTCAGTTGTCCTCAATGTTTTTATAGGTACCAGTTGAATTATCGAAGAAGCTCTATGCCCCGTGTATTGCTGGTTGGCTTCGAAGTACCCAATCCAAAAAAGCCGGTGCTAAAAATCGTGGCATACGATCTAAAGAATAAAACCCGGAATTGGGCTGTCATTAAAAATTAGTATTTTTGGCGAAATGCAAATAAGGAAAATATATTTGTCAGAATAAAAATCCAATGCACTAACATGTTAGCGATAGTAAAAGTGGCAAAATATATATTAATAGACCAGGCTCAATCCAAGTTGGTTGAAGCACATTCAAACTCAGTTTAGTCATGAGCTTGTTCGATGTCTCAATTAGACCTTGCATCTGTAACTCGATATAAGCCTGCAGTTAGCTGTGAGTAGAAAAACTGTTTCGCAGCAATTGACTAACTCAGAGAGTCTCCTGCCCATTTTGAACCACAGCTCGTCTGTCATTGATATCGGAGGCACGTTAATGAGTATTAACAGGTAGTAAACTTAAGGAACTCGGAGCAAAAACAGAACCCGCTCCTTGTTTTTGGCGACAGCCAAATGAACGACTGGTAATTCAGACGCAGAACCGATTGACGATAACATAACAAATTCTCGAGCGTATATGTTTGAATTTACCCTATCCTTACTTTTGACAGTTTACCCAACTGCGCTATCTTGCCATCAGTAACTTTTGGTAGTTGCATTCCTGGAAGAGGCCTCTAAAGGACCCGAGCAGAGATTCGGCGATCTGAGAGTACGGCGAAAAGACACTTGTTGCCGCTGTTGTGTTCTTAGAGCGAAATACCGCAAAGAAATACACATTTGAAAGTTGCTTTAATGAGGAACAGAGCGCCAAGCAGTAGATCCGGAGAGTGCGTACCGGTCAGTCTTCAGGCGGCCGGTCTACTTACTGCCTATTGGCACAGAGAGCGCCGGTGCGGGCCCACTGCTGATTGACAGTAGTGGTGTGCCAAAGGGGCTGGCTGAATAGCCAGCGCTCGTGGTTGGCCTCAGCCGGCCAGGCTCAAAATCTTCGTCGGCCGCCGCACATTGCTGTGTGGTAGGTGGAATCCCAACAACCGCTGTTCTTGCATATAAGTCGGCCTCGCAAAAAGTTCTTTGCGAGCACATACATGCTCGCGCTGGGTGCACAAGTATCGCCGACAAACCTTCCTATCCAGCCTGAGTGAGTGCGTAGAATGAGCTTGAATTCTATTGCCACTCTTCTGCCGCTAGATAAGAGAGGCTGCAGCGTCAGACAAACCTTTACCGGCAGAGCGCTAAGCGAACGTCTCGTCAATATAAGCAACTGCAGCCTCCTTAAGAGGCGGACGCTGCGCTCAGCAGCAGCAGGGAAGCAGTTCGCCCGTCACGCAATCTGCTGACGCGAACGTCGCGTCCGAGACGCGTCCAGCGGCGGCTGCGCCCGCTGCAGAACGGCAGCGAAGTCGCCTCCGCCGCCAGAGATCCGGACGGTCGGCCGGGGTCGGAACGCCTTAGCTCGTAGCTAGTCAGCGAGCTAGCTGTGGGCGAGGTCGCGCGCGTCCACCCTACGCGAGGACTCACCGACAGCTGCCCTCGCGCCGAGGAGCACGTCCGCTCTAGAGCGACGCCCGACGTGCTCGCGGGCGCCGAAGCTCATGGATGGGGGCGCTTCGGTTTTCAAAAGAGAATTCTGCAACGGACAAGAAACGCTAGGGGCGCTTGGTGTTAGGCGAGTCGTACTGGCCTTAGATAACTTGGTGTTAGGAGTTAGGAGTTAAGTGTTGGGACTTTGGTATCGGGAGGCGTGTGACAACAGAAGAGCAAAATGAATCTTACATGATATTGCTCACCATTCAGTCGCGTTTCCCTTTGCAGCAAATGTTAAGCGCCTAGGAAGAGATTGAGTTCTCAGAGGGCGCTTTATCAAGTGCATTATTATTATTATTATTATTATTATTATTATCTTAAAACCCTTGGCAACTTCTCTCTAGTGGTCACCACGATTCGAGGGAGGGAGCTTGATACGTGCTTAATAATACAGTAAGTGTGTACTTAACGGATACAGAGTATCGCATAACGACTCCTCAGGCCTCCGAACCTCCAAGACTTAAGTACATCTTAACAAGGGGCGGAGAGTTTATTGTATGTGAGAATTTAAACCAGCTCGAGTAGCCAAAACTTTAGGCTGGTCTCCTAGAAGCTATCACTTGTTATACCTGTGTCACATTTTGAGTCACTAACTGGATCATCCTGTTTAGGTAGCTTAAATGAGGCATGTAGAAGGGCGCACAGCGTCACACCGTGCAATAGAGAAGACGAGTTCCTTTTTAGTGCGTCGAGGATCATGGGCTGAGCACATGCGTGAGGGACTTGCGTTCTTCCAAATATTGGGCAGGAAGTTGAATGGAAAACTCGAGCGGATGATTATTCATTCCGTCTGTAACGCTTCAAACAAAGAGTTAATAGTGAACCTACGTATACTATCTGAGTGGGTTTCAAAGAAATCTCCCTGACCTTCATCTACAGCCCTCTAAGCGGAGTTTTTTCAGCCGCATCTTAAAATCCTGGCTGCGACATGAAAATCTAGGATACATGTGGTAGAGCGCCAGTGGCTTTGAGGCTGCAGCCCCGGGTACTGTTCTGCTAAGCACGAGCAATTACCATCGTCGCACCGGCCGCTGGAGGTAAGAAAATGTGATGCATGAACGAGAGCTTTTCTTACTCTCAGGTTCAAGAGAAACTGATATCTAAGCGCTCCTAAGCCCTGTAATCTGCCTTAAAGAGGCGCTTAATCAGGCATGGACAATGACATTGTGTGATCGCTCACCAGTGCCTGCAAATGGTCAGCTGCCATTGCATTCTGAATGTTGCATTTAACAGCAGCCATTAAATTCAAGTCATAATGAAAGAGATTGCAAATGAGACAAATTAATTCTTGGACCTTGGCGTATGAGTACCCAGTGCTGTTATCATAAAGCAATCAATTAGACCCATGAAAAATTATATTTGAGTTCCTGGTGTGTGAGTAGGAGCCATTGACGTATGCATCCGCTTTCCATCGAAGCATATTTTAAAGGCTGTATTAGAAATACGTGCAGCTTCATAACTAGCGAGACGGCTTCGTCGTGTGTCAGTTTTCATAATACTTTAAATTGCGAGCATCATATTTTAGGCAGTGGCCAGCTAAAAAGAAATGCTTTCTGACACTAAGTATTCCCACGGGTTAAGATACTTGCTCTTTATGATTCAGGTTTTGGTTTCGAATACTGCAGATGGCGGTTCTATATTACCCGCTGCAATGGATGTTGATAGCCGCAAAGGCTTGTCGCTATCCTATTGACTGTTAAATAAGCTGACCTTAACACTAACGAGAGAGGCTGACAGATAAAATGTGGGGATGTTAAATGGCGCTGGCGCTTCTGCTGCTCTTTTCTTCAGCTGCGCGTTGGTTGGTCCATTACTTCACTTCCGGTACTCGTCTAGTTGCAGCTGCTGAGTCGAGGATTGAGGATCAAAATCGCTTACGCGAAATCTTATTTTGCTGCTGGATAAGAGGTCCAACTACAGGTGTTACTTAGGTTCACACTTCAATCAGTAGCCATCGATAATAATTAAAGAACAAAACTTGCGAAAAGTCCCTCACAGAGCTTGAGCTCTTTATTGGCTCCTTGCCAATGCTGAAATTAAAGCATGCCAACTGGCAGAGCGTGAGCGCCTTGAAAAACATTCACGCGGACCCAGTCCTTTATCAATCATTTCGTGACCTCAGTCAGTAGCGAGCGGCCGAAGAAATAAAAAAACCCGTAGAATTAGTAACAACAAGTGACATAGTGCGCTCCTGACAAGCGGGCGTGTGTCTTGCTTTTCAGTTTGGCCCTTGTTGAGTTGAGCAAACTTGCAGTTTTCAGCCCAGCATGCGGTTTGACTTTCTCTTGCATCTTCTTCTCGGCTGCAGAATAACAAGAAATGGAAGACCGGAATTGCATTCCTGCCAAAATGCGTTCAGAACTCAAATCGTCAACATATTAGATGCAATGGGTGGTTGGAGAGTCGCTCCGGTTGATAAATCTCCCGTGCGGTTCCATTTACTAAAATCCCACCTGCTCACCCTGGCTGCTTCTTTCGACTAGCAAGAATCCTCGGTGACCCTTTCACCTCCTAACAACATAACGCTGCATCAACAACGCGCGGGCGGTCCGAGTGGGAGCGGCCGCCGAGCGGACGTCGGTGGCGGGGGGGGGGCTAGTCGGCCTTTGATGTCACCGTCGCGGGCGACAAAGGCCCGTCACTAGGCGGACACGAACGCAAAATGGCCCGCCGCCGCGTATTCGCGGCGAGGGAATCCGACGCCGCAAACACGCACGCAATCAAGCCCAGTAGCTCGACGGTTTGGTGTGACTGCCATTAAGGCAACCGCAGCCGCAGCCAACGGTTACTGGGAGGTGCTCCGCGATGGGCACGAGTTTCCTGGGAGCGCGGTCGTCTGAGCGGCGGCATCGAGACGGAGCTTCGCGCGGCGGCGACTACTTGAACGAATGGCGCTCGTTATACGTCGCGTGTCACCGAACAGCGGCTGGTTAGTGAATTTTGTCGTGGAGTATTGCGAGAGCTGGCGGCGGCGGTAGTGGGCGGGCTCTCTTGAATTACCGCGTCCCCTTAAGAATTTCTACGAAGGGCGTTATAGTGTGGTTTCGCTGAGCGCTAGGCGTTTACGGCTTATCCGCAAAATTTATGGCATTCCCCACGTGAATGCCCTTGAAATGGGCAGATTTTTGCTCGTTCGCCAGTCCGCTCAGCACGCTACGATCCATGCATTCGCCTGGCGCAACTGCGACACTCATGCGGCGAATGCCTATTACAACAGCGAACCACTTTGAGAGTTTCCTTCGACTAGTTTAGCATCATTCGGCAATTGCAGCGTTCTCGGCGAAGTGAATCAATGAGCCTTACGCCGACCTACAAGAGCCGCTACAGCTCGGCTCCTTCGTGCCTAGCTGAACTGCTGCTCCTGTTTCAGCCTCTTCGCGCCCTGAAGTCCTGTGTGGACAATAACTTAGCTGTTCCGTTCCTCCGCTTAAAGACCGTTGGCGACAGAAGCTTTAGCTCTGCAGGTCCTAGACCGTGGAACTCGCTTACACAATTCTTGAGCAACGACAAATACTCTCCTGCTGCCGACTACGGCTTATCCTTTTTAGCGATCCTGAGCTGCTACTTCAATGCCACTCAATACTTCAACTGCTCTCCTGACTCTGCTATGCTTTCCACTTTCTCTTTGTTGCGTGAGACAAAGTCTGTTGGCTACCAAATGCATACCGAAAGCCGCTCAGGCTATGAGTGCGCTATACAAAACTCTCCTGCCTAACACCCTCATAGTCTTTATAGCTTTGTGGAGTCAAAGACGGAGACACGTACAAAAAGCCTCAAGCGTTCGCTGCCCTAAGCTCGCCTTGATTCACAGCGGAGCTGAAAAGCGCTACTGCACGCAGCTCAAACAGGGTTCGTGTATTTCTCGGCGAATCCACTCAATTTCACCATGTACCGGATGCGAGTTCCAGACGAACGGACATCAAAAGTGCTTTGCAGCGCACAGAGAGCGGGTGATGTAAAATCGATCGTGAGGCAACCGTGTGGCGTACATTTGCAGTATTACTTTTTGAGAGCGCGACGCAAGCGAAACGCTGAGAAATTCTGTGGGGACGCTCTGCAGCCGGTCGCTCAGTAGCCCGTAATAAATAGCACAGCATAGCCCAGCTGTTTTGTAGAAGATTTGCAATAGGCCGCAATGGTTTTCCGCTGGTCGCGGTTTTTCGCGGCACTCGCATAACAAGCGCCGCCGAAGAATAGGAGTGCAGCTGTTGATGGCGGCGGCGAGATTCTGACGATTCGGCTGATGAGTCGTTAGAATAGCCGCAGTAAGTGCTCTAATCCGAGGTTCGCCGCCGCCGCACTATCATAGTCTAAGTCGTCAGCAGGAGGACCTGATGGCTGTGGACAGACTTATATCACTACAGTAGGCGTTGAGGTTGGACAGGAATTAACGAAAGCGGTCGGCCTAGAAGAATAAGAGTGGTAATATACTACGGCTACTCTCCTGCTACCGACTGCTGCACATCCTTTCCAGCAGTCCTGAGCTGCTACTTCAATGCTGCTACTCATGATCTCAACTGGTCTCCCAACTCAGCTATACTACTCGCTTTCTCTCCGTTACTCCGTTGACGGTTCAGCTGATGAGTCGTCAGAACTATCGCAAGGAGTGCTCCAATCCGGGGCTCGCCGCAGCTGCAATATATGTCGTCAGCAGAAGGACCTAATGGCTGTAGAAAGACTTTTAGAACTATAGTAGGACAGTAGAAGTTGAGGTCGGACAGAAAATAACAAAGGCGGATGGCCAAGAAGACTAGAGTGGTAACGTACGAGATCAACTCTCCAGCTACCAACTGGGGCTCATCCTTTCCAGGTCTCCTAAGCTGCAGCTTTCATGCTACTCATTGTCTCAACTGCTCTCCCAACTCATCTATGCTTCTTCCTTTCTCTCCGTTGCGTGAGATGAAGTTCATTGGCTTCGCTGAATGCTTTCCAAAAGCCGCTTAGGCTGCGACATTACCTCACGTCATTCCGACATGACATTACGTCATTCTTGCCAACCTTGAGCAGTGCCCGGCCACCGCCTGCTGCGTAACGCACAGGTCGACACTGACGCGAGAAATCGAAATACTTAAGGCATCGGGGGTTGCCACGACGTGACGTTGGATGCCGGTTGTGCAACGGATACAGAGCAAAGTTCTAACGCTGACCCAGAAGGCCCGCCACGGCTTTGCTCCTCCGTACCAAGCTGAACTGCTCCCCCAGTTTCAGCCTCTTCGCGACCTCAGGTCATGTGTGGACAATAAATCGCCTTTGTAGAACAGGCTCCAGAGATAGGTCGCTGTGCGCTGGGTTACAGACGGAGATACATTACGTCTCTCGTGCTGGAGTTGTGCCCGTTATCGAGATCAATTGAGGTGCCACTTTTTCAGCTGTTTTTAAAGTGCCCATAAAGAAATTCAGTTCTCTTTTAAGGGGCTATCTGAAGTCCGCACGGTCAGTAATCAAAAGCTCATTTGCCAAGACGATGAAGACACCTCATTTCCTCACTTTTCTGCCCGGATGCATCGAGATGTGGTTCGGCCATTAATACCGTGCCCTGTTGTGACAGGAGCTGCTGCCGACCTCCCATCACGGCCATCGTCATTACATCTGCACATCCGGAAAACCTAGTCAAGCCTGCGGTCAGAGCCAAGTGCCAGACAGCCAAATGGCCTCACACGTGGCTGACTGGATGTTAGGCTAGCTCAGGTTAGAACGGAGCTCTGCGCAGGCGATGTGGTTAGGAGATGGACCGACTAATGCACTTAAGTAGACATAGTCGATGCGAGACTACGCTTCGAGAGCACGACAGGCGAACCTACTGCGACGAACAGCTATACGCAACTTAGACTGCCGTGGTTGCGTTCAGCCGGTTACTCAGTTAGCTGCTCGTATCTTGGGATGCTGTAGCGATCCGCCTTCGGGGTCGCATAGGGTAGTTTATTATACTCGGGCTTCGGGAGTTCGCTCAGTTAACTCCGTCAGTTTGGTACGCGCCGCATAAAGCGCTTGAGCAGGTGCGTAGCCTCTACTAACGGGCCCACAATGCAATTTTGCTTTCGGCGCCCAGTTGTGGCCGCTTGTGTTTTAGCCGCACCTCAGTGCTGCATTACACGGTCCAAACAGGAGCTGCAGGAGCTGCTTTGAAATGGCAATCCCTGACCGCATACGACGCTCGATGACCTTCCAGGCTCGTGTAGGCGTTTCGTACCTCGCTAATTTGAGCCCCCTATCACTTGTTGGGGGCGTGAATTTAGCCAACTTCCAGTTTTCATCAAAGGCGGTTCGAGTGGAGGTTTGATTTTCTTTTGCAGCTTCTTCTCAGCACATAATAATAGGACCATAATAATAATATTACCATTACGCCAACCACAGCCGACGATTACTGCGAGAACCTCCAGTGATTTGCATGAATTTACTAAGAGCCCTGATTTCTGTGCATTGGCATCGAAACGGAGCGGTGCGTGACGGCGACTACTTTAACGGATGGCGCTCGTTTTACGTCACGTGCCATGGAACTGCGACTCTGTAGTGAATTTTGTCAAGGAGTACTGCAGAGAGCGGGCGGCGGCAGAAGTTGGTGGTCTCTCTGGAATTACCACGTCCCCGCTCTTTAGGAGCTACAACGTGGGGGCGAAAATTGCGGCTGAGATGAGTGCTATACGTTTATGGCGTATTAGCAAAAGTTCGCGGCATTCCGCAAAAGAGTTCCACAACTAAACGTATGGTCTCCATAGGACTTGTGGTTCGTCAAAACCCAGTGAGATTCAGAGATTGGCAAGGCTGACTCTCAAAATTGGCTGTGCCAGCATATCTCCAGTTGAATCAGCTCAAAATCTAGGTGTCATATTCCTAAACGACCTCTCATTGGTCGACCATATCTACTCCACAGTCAAATCTGCCTATTTTTCGCTTCAAATTATTGCTAACATTCGGGCTTGTTTAGATAAATATGTTTAGATTAGGATACCACGTCCAAGTTAGTCCATGCATTCGTGACATCCCGTCTCGACTTCTGCAACTCACTGCTCGCTGGCCTACCAACATGTGCGATCAGGCGATTGCAGCTGGTGCAAAACTCGGCAGCTAGGCTTGTCTGTCATGAGCGTCGCAGTTGCCACATTACTCCACTTCTCGCCGACCTGCACTGGCTACCAGTCAAGCAACGGATTGACTTAAATAGTTTTGTCGCTCGCATTTAGGTCCCTTAATTCTATGGCTCCTGCCTATCTCTCAGATATACTACCCCATCAGGCCAAGCATCGTACCACCCACTTATCGGAATCCAACTGTCTAGAAATACCTCGTACAAACCTTAAATCCTTTGGAGACCGTGCATTTAGTTCGTGTGCTTCCAAAGCCTGGAACTCCCTCCCGACCTGCGTCAGAACATCCCCTGACCTGACCACATTTAAAAAGAACTTAAAAACACACCTATTTAGGACAGCCTTTAGTGGGTCCCTGTGATTCTTCCTTGATGTGTCTATGCGTGCTGACACTGTGCATGCTGCCACTAGCCACATTTGCATGCTGACCCTGTGCATGTCACCATTAACCATATTATTCATTGTGCTTGCTTTTCAAGCATAATTTTACTTACCATTCAATTGCATTTCACTTTGCAGAAAATGTAAAGCGCCTAGAGAGAGATTAAGTTCTCTGAGGGCGCTTTATCAAGTGCATTAGTATTATCGTCCCCGTTCGATGGGCACTTAGGAGCGGGGCGCGAATATGGGGGTTTTCGCTGAGCGCTATGCGTTTACGGTTTATCCACGATATTTTATGGGATTTCGCGCGCGAACGCTCTCGAAATTGGCTGTCGAGTTTTGCTCATTCGCTGGTCCGCCCAGCCACGTTGCGTTCGTTGCGATTTGTACAGTTGATGGCGGCGGCGAGATTCTGAACATTCTGCCGATGAGTCGTCAGAATGGCCGCAGTAAGTGCTCCAATCTGGGCCCGCCTCGGCCGTCGCAATTTAATGGTCTACGTCGTCAGCAGGAGGACCTGGTGGAGGTTGAAAGACTTATATCAATACAGTAGACGTGAGGCTGGACAGGAAATAACAAAAGCGGCAGGCCAGTAAGAATAGAGCGGTTATGGAATACATCTACTTTCCTGCTACCGATTGCGGCTCATTTTTCCAGCTGTCCCGAGCTGCTACTTTCACGCTACTCATTATCTCAACTGGTCTCCCAACTCAGCTATGCTACTCACTTGCTCTCTGTTGCTTGAGGTGAACTCTGCGGCTACCGAATGCGTGCCGAAAGCCGCCTAGGCTGGGAGTGTGCTGTACAAAACTCTGTTGAGTAACAACCACACCGTCTTTGGGGCTTTGTGGAGTTCACGGTTTACACTTCGTCGCTTGATGGACGCCAGTGTGTGCCTTCTAGTGTTCGCTTAACAGTCGTCCTACGACTGGACGATCTCTTCGGACAAAAGGCTAATTTGCATTCGAGGCCGGCGGCCGCTGGGTAAACTGCTCGAGTGAGGTCTCGCTGCTGACGTGTCTTCACTTATGCAGCGTTCGTAACGCACCGCTCGCTGACGTCACGCCGCAACCGGGAGAAAGTGCCTGGCGCCGCTCGTTTGCACGCAAAGAACGCAATCTAATTGAACACTTTCATCGCAGCCGCCGTACCGAACAAGAGCGCGACACTTTGCACGTCATATTCATGCGACTGCATTTGACTCGCGGGCGTTACGGCTTCTTTCCTGGAGACCGCGTTCGCTTTCAAAAGCGTTCGTGCGAGTATATTTCGATAATAATAATAATTTCAGTACTAAGTAAATTTGATATAGTGCCATCGGAGAACTTAATCTTTTTCTAGGCACTTTGCTGCAAAGGAAGCACAATCGTATGCTCATATCATTCCTCTAACCTCTATTCACACGGGCTCTGTGACACCGCTTGCCTTGAGGTCAAATTAGTGGGTTTATATTCTTTACCGAAGCGAGTCAAATTTCTGAAAGCGGTATTCTATTTATGGCGCTGACGTGAGATAACGTTTACTCGACTGCGTTGCGCTTAAAAAACAGCCTTAAAAGTTAAGTCGCTGTGCGCTGGGTTACTACAGGTTGGCGACGTAAAACTGCCACCGGTCATGAACCCTACTGGATCAAATTAGCGAATGCAGCTATCGCGTCGAGCAATCGCACTAAGACAAATCGGACGACAGGAAGTAAATTATAAAACGAATAAAGTCAGCAAGAATCTCGCGTGCGTAGTGCGCCAGCCCACATCTAGAGGGGCCTGCGGAAGCCATTTTTCAGCGAGGAGAGCATTCTAGACAACGCTTCGGATCTCGTTTCCATCGCAGTCGGCCATGAAGGAGCAGAAACACGCCCACCTTCAAAGTGCAACCATCCTTGCTAGGAGGATCTCAGGACGCGGCGATCAATTCAGTACATGAAATCTAGCGTAGCCGATTCACTCCTGAATAACATCGCGACATTCCCCCGAAAAGACGACACTTAAAGGAATGCCTGAAATCCGGTTGTAGGAGATCCCCCCTGGACGTTTTCCCACTCCGGACATCCCCCTTGGTGGAGCCTAGTACATATATCTCCAGACATTTCTTCCGAGTTAGGACATTTCCCCCTGTGTTGGATGTTCTTTCTGCTTTTCTACTCAATACGCGTGTCGTTGATTTCCTCTCCAAGCTAAGCTTAGCGTGGAAGTTGAAGCAATTTATCCAGGTTAGACCTCTCTATCTGTCTCTGTCTCTGTCTCTGTCTCCTTCTCTCTCTCTCCTCGATCCTTCTTTCTTTGGAGCCTCCTTCGCTTGAGATCGAGAATGTCGAATGTGGCTGATGTACAATTACTGAAAAGCTTACGTACCACAATCCGCTGTCTGACAACATCAACAGTGGGCAGTTCAAAATAACAATAAAATATTTCTGGTTCACCTCGGAACCACTAGACCACTTTCTAGTCACTTGGCGTGTGCTGGGAAAGGAACACGATTCAGCTAATGTGGGATAACGTTCTCAAATTCAGCACGTATTAGTTAGTATATGAACAACAATCCGTGCGAATAGAGCACACGGTGCGAGGAGTAGGCTTATTTTTAAATTCATTAATTTAATCTTGAAGTGGAAATTATTCTTAATGGCAAGCAAGATCCAGAAAAGGAAGAGATTTAAACATGAATGAAAAAGCCTTTGATGCAATAGTTGCTTGAGCAAGAGGCAGTCCGAGTCGGTGAAATGTATTGGGGCAAGCACACCGCTTGCGGCAGACGAGCCTGGCTGCAAAGCCTTGCATCTGCTGCAAGCTTCATGTTGAGCAGGCCGGACGACCTGGGAGTTAAGGCTGCCACCGAATACTCACCGCAAGCCGCCGAGGCTTAAAATTGGCTGCAGACAACTCTCCTGCCTAGCAACCAATTTGCTCCGAGTGGCGTTGTGGCATCGCGGCATATCGGTATGTTTGCATCGAGTCATCAAGTCTAAACAGGACTGAGCTAACTGATGGATGAGCAACACCGCCGAGCACTTATCTAAGCAAATGGCAGATTTTTTAAATAATCCCGTCAGCTTTTCTCACGACCTTCTTAACATTCGTTGTGCTTGTCGTGCGAAGCTACTCAAGACTCTAGACCTAGCAAAGCCTCCATTGTTCAAAAGCGGGCGATGTATCGCCTGGCACCAGCCATTTCGACACCGTCTCCGTTGGCATCGGCAGCTTTACAAAGCAGCGAGGACCATACGCCGACCGGCGTCTCCTGCTGCTTGGATTGCTGCCAGCCACTCGCTACTGGGCAGCGTGCAGTTTCGCTGGCACGCTTCCGATCTAAGCCCGCCGTAGGCGCTTTTTTGACAATCTGCCCAGCTGATGCGGGCGGTGGTCCGTCTCTTTTCAGGTCGCTCAGCCACTCTCGGCGATATTTGCTCCTCCTCCTCCTCCTCCTAATAGATGAACGCAACGGTCGGAGCGAGCGTCTGCCGCACGTGCGGCTTCCACTCTAGCGATCGCCACTCGCTCGATTAGCCCTCTGCGACTGCCTCTGCCAGTCTGCGACGTCACGCGACATTCATCTTGCCGCCCGGCAAAACGTCGCAGGGGCGCCTATCTAGTCGTCTGCACGGGTCAGCTGACCTTGCACTCTGGCCGGGCAGCTGGCGAACCAAGCTGCATAACTAACGCTTGAAGCCGTCGCTCGGCTGGACCGTGGCCGGATTGTAGGCCTGAACGCCGCCGCTCTGCTGGCAGTCTCCCTCTTTCCTTCTGGCGCTACTCCGCGGGGTCACGCTGGGTCACCACGGTAACCGTCGTTGGGCTACCGGCGCACAGCGACAGAGCGAATCGGTCGCTACGTTCCGTCGCCGTCCTGTAGCGGCGTCGCTCGAGGGCGGGACAAACGAGCTGACCCGGTGACGCGTGTGTGTGCGCCTGTGGCTTCTCGGCCGCCGCGATGTATGCCCCGCCTGCGACCGGTGGTTGAGCCTTTGGCGTAAGCATGCGGCCCACCGCCAGAGAGGCACTCCAGTATCTGTGGTGAGTCAGTCAGCCCCCAGCTCGTACATATACCCGCTAGGGAATAGGATGAGAATCTTTATTCACTGCTTGTTCACTGCTCACATTCATCCGCTCGCGTCATTGTGTCTTCGTGAGACTCCACTAGCGCTGCTGCCGCCGGTGACACGGTAACGTAACACGCGTCAGCTTGTTCCTCTAGAGAAGGGCGTCCCGGTCTGCCACTGTCTCTACCTGAAAACCTGGAAGTCGTGGTCTGCTCGTGGCGAAACCTAGGCCTTTAGGGACCCGGGCCGTAATCACTTTGAATAGGACGGGTTTTTCATAGTTCCTTGCCACCATTGTCACTACAACTCATCAAACTTTCCGTTGTCTCCAACTTGTTTCTGGGGAACAGCTGAACCATCGAAGAAGCTTATTCACCATTTATAGCTGGCTTTGAAGTAGCCGATACAAGAAAGCAATGCTAAAAATGGCTGCATGCAAGCTGAAGAACGAAACTAGGAATCGGGTTGTACATTAACACACTTGTATTATAGGCGAAATATGCAAATGAATAAAAACATCTTTGCTAGAATGAATTCTAACGTACTAACGTACTAACGTACTAACAGGTTAGCGAATATGAAAGTCGCAAAATATGTGTTAATAGACCAGGCTCAGTCCAAGTTGGTAGAAGCACGCTCATACTCAGTTTAGTCGGAAGTTGTCTGATGTCTCAATTCGGTTCTAGTTTGCAATCTGTCTCGTGAATTGCGACCCCCAGGCTAAGCTGTAACTACATGTAGCGCACAAGTACTCGGCCCTGAATTGCGTTTCAGTGAGCCCAATTTATTAGTGGCTCATGTATCGTGCGTATTGAGAGATGCGTGTTTCATAATGCTTGACCTTGTATATGTTACTCGATATAAGCCTGCAATAACTGGGAGTAAGAAAACTACGCAGCTATTGACCAGCTCAGAACATCTGCACATTTTTGAAGCGCGACTCATTTTTAACTCATATCTGAAGCAGTAGCATGAGTAGTAACCGGTAGTGAACTCGAATCGAACGATGGTAAAAGCAAATTGCCTGTTAGGCTTAAAAATTAGCTGATAAAGAACTAGGGAACTTATTTCTAAAAATGGGCTAGCAGTCACATCTCCTATAACTTGTACATGAAATCTAGGGGTCCTGTTTCAAAGTGACCTTTTACCAGACTGCGTCAACAGCTTCTCTGTGAAGTCTGTCTAATCTCAATTACGTAAAACTGCGAACCCTGGGGCGGCTTTGACAATATTATTATATTGAAGTTGGCCAATGTAAAAATGACTTCCCGTTTTGACTTCAACAGTGCAATATTCCCAGGTACACTCACCGTTAGTGCAAAAATAGGCAGCAAAACTTGTCAGTCATGAAGTTCGCACTTGCCTTATTACACCCCTTCTTACCGACCTTAACTGGCTTCTATCAAGTAGAATATCAACTTTAGGATTGTATCATTTAATTTTAGATCCCTTTCTGGTCTATCTCGCGCCTAAATATTCAAAATACTTGAAAACTCAAACCAGGCGTCGTAACAGCCACCCTTAAGACTCGAGCTATTTAATTGTGCTTCAAACGAACCTCTAATCCCTTTGGAAACCTTGCATTTAGTTTTTGTTAATAATAATAATAGTAATAATGGACTTGATTAACTACCCTCAGAGAACTCAATCTCTTTTAGGCGCTTTACATTTGCAGCAGAGGAAACACGATCGAGTGGTGAGTGGTATCATGCTCGATAAACAACATGAATAACATGGTTAGGGGTGACATGCACTGCGTCAGTATGCAAACGTGGTTAGTGGCAGCATGCACAGTATCAGCACACTCAAGTATAAACAGGACGAATCACAGGGATCCAGTAAATGCTGTCATAAATAGGTTCGTTTTTAGTTTCTTTTAAAATGTGATCAAGTTAGGTAATGTCGTGCCGGAAGTCGGGAGTGAGTTCCAGGCTTTGGGAGCATACGAACTTAATGCACGGTCTCCAAGAGATGGTTTATTTGCTTCCAACGCGCGAAACTCGATCCAGCTACCATCATGAAGAATCTTAATGACATTCAAAAAAGGATTCAAAAAACGAACTAATTTCTGACAGCATTTGCTGAGTCAATGCGAGCTATCTTTTTTATGCTTATGCCTTCTGCCATCGTGCCTGTTATAACGAAGCAGTTGCAATACTTCCTTTCCAGCATGTGTAAATTGCCAAGACAAAGATTTATCTGTCTAAGGATGCTATACACATGTCTTATTGTTCTTAGCAGTTTTACGATTACTGTTATTGTCATTATCTGCCACGGCGGGTCTCATGCCAACGTTTGATAGAGTTGATGGCCTCACTTTCTTGCAAGCCTATTGCTTTGCCTGGGAATTGCACTGGGATTTCTTTTCTACAGCATGTATCCGATGCGTTTGTGCTAATTCCAGAGATTGTATGTCAAGATCCATCGGCCGCCTGGTTAGCCTTTGAATTATTGTTAACTCAGAGTCTGCATCAAGTCCCCAATCTTTTCACAATTTCTACTCTCACTCTTGATGACGGAACCGCCAGGCATAACCTACCTAGTCTTTCGTAGCCATGCCGATGACACACATGCGTACCCCAGCGTGCTGACCTTTCCCAGTCTTCCGCAGCTCCAGACTCCTTCAATCGCTTCGCAGCTCACATTGCCGATATTAGTGGAGACACGGAAGGCCAGGAGGCAACGAGCTCACTCTTCACGACCGAGGTCGTGGGTTCAAATACTTTAGTGGGCGATCCTGGTTTATTGCCAACTGCCAGCGGTGGTGATAGCCGTTAAGGCTATTTTGCCGCTCTATAAATGAGGCTAAGTAAAATTATTTTGAGTTTTTAGTTATCAGGAATCGTCTTTTATGTGCTTTTGCACGATGCATGTCATTGTCGCTAATCAGCTTATATTTCTCCTGTCTTTTCCACGTGACTTGCCTAGAATGAGATCTGTACTTTAGGAACATTAGCGGCTTTTACTATGTCATGTAGCAGATTCAATCCGACTTGATTAAGCTTGAAGCCGACCAGAATAGCAGGGGAAACGGTTGCAGATTAATACTCAATTTCAGTTAAAAGCATACGGATTCATTAGCGAAATGCTTGCCGAAATTTTGCTCGAACACGAAATGGAAACTCGAAGCTAAGGTTTCTAACCCCAAAAGTTCAGTGCTAAAAGGTTTGCTAGATACAATATCGGTGTCATAGTCAAGCGTTTCTTAAGGACCGTGTGCATGCTGCCACTAACCACATTTGCATGCTGACCCTGTGCATGTCACCCCTAACCACGTCATTCATTAGGCATGATTTTACTCACCGTTGATTTGCATTTCCCTCTGCAGCAAATGTAAAGCGCCTAGAGAGAGATTGAGTTCTCTGAGGATGCTTTATCAAATGCATTATTATTATTACTAAAGTTCGCCCTTCACTAGTTGCGTTAAAGGCACGCCGTTTGTGAAGTTCAAAGGTCTGACGCTCGCGATACCCCGAAGATAATGACGCAGTGCTCGATATTCGGCTTTCTGTGGGAGAAAAAATATCCTACTAGAAAACGTACAAATGCTAGCCTGTATTTTATGGCTGATGCGACATGTTACTGCCAGCCGACTTATAGAAACTTCTCCGACAGAGAACTGCGATCAGATTATTTTCAAGCACCCGTTGAAATGGCGTACTGTCGATGGCTGCAGAGAGTATATACGTTAATAATTTACTGGGAAATGAGATCCAGTTTAATTTATAAGAGCACTTCTTGAAAACGCACAGCCGGCTATGCTGGAGACGTCGCTCACGACGCAAATTGGTTTTCATAGGCAGCAGCCCACACTTTGTACTCTCCTCCGACTGAGATCCTAAGGCAAAGGCATTTCCGAGCTGCAGTTATTTGCCCACAAAGATGCTGCAGCAACAGCCAGGATGCAGCAGTAGCTGGCGCTGAGCAGCTCGAGCGAGCATTTGTGCGTCTGCAGTGTGTGTACGGTCCGAGTAAGAGCAGCCGCCGAGCCGATGTCGGCGGTGGGGGAAGGGCTAGTCGGCTTTCGACGTGACTGTAGGCTGGCGTCGAAGGCCCGTCAGTAGGCGGGTGCGAGCACAAAATCGCCAGCCACCCATGCGTTCATGGCACGCGAATCCGACGCTGCAAACGCCCAAGCAATCGAGGCCGGTGGCTCGATGGTTTGGTCTAAGTACCATTAAGCCAACCGCAACCGCAGCCACAGCCGACGGTTACTGCGAGGTGCTCCGGCGATGGGCACGAGTTTCCTGGGAGCGCGATCGTCTGAGCGGCGGCGTCGAGACGGAGCTTCGCTGGGCGGCGGCTGCTTTAACGGATGAAATGAATGAATGAAGTGGCTTAAAAGTGACTTACAGAACCGTGGAATTAATGTGCTGCTGAACCGTGCAAGCCTGGGAGATGTATGGTTTTCGATGCACAGATTTCTGATCATTAGGAGGATGGCAGACACCACAGACTGAATGTGACCGGCATGTGATAAGTCAGAAGAATTGGGTAATAGTCATTTGTTTGGGTAATAGTCATTTGTTTGCACACTATGTCTTGAAAGCCTGCGTTCTCTTAATTTTAGTTCATAATTTGATTAATCAGCATGCAGTGCAGTGGGCGGAACATCGCCACCATGTTGCCCCGCCCTAGCCTGACTGGCCAGGAGTGCGAAACGTCTCTGCAGCAGGGAGCATACCGCTGATTGGGTGGAGGCATGATTGAATGGCCACCCAGTGATGCGATCTTCTCCACCCGGTCTCTCGTTCAGCTCCCGTAATCATGAGTGGACGTGTCGTCGGTCTCCAGCTCGCGGACGTGTACTGCTCGCGAAGAGTATTGCGAATTCGGTTACATCTTGTAGAGAGGTCAGTGACTTCTTCTACTATCGGTGCTTGCTGCACCACATACAAGCTCGTCAACCGTCAAGCTGAAGACGACCCGTACAAATTGGTTAGTCTAGCGGTTAAGGTGCTCACCCCGACCGACCGATGTCGTGGGCTCGAGCCCCGAGGCATATCTGAAGCGCCGGAATAGAGATCATGTTCTCCTGGGGC
This sequence comes from Cristatella mucedo, assembly GCA_009760855.2. Taxonomy (NCBI): domain Eukaryota; kingdom Metazoa; phylum Bryozoa; class Phylactolaemata; family Cristatellidae; genus Cristatella; species Cristatella mucedo. The sequence continues at coordinate 29,779 of WPIO01000256.1, forward strand.
GCTATATAAATGAATTATATATTTTGTGAACCTGACGATTGACTCGATCAAGCAGCCTTACTCTACTACAAACTTAGCGACAAACCAACAACCAAGTACTGGTACGTTATGACCTTCACTACTACACCGCCACTCGGCGCTCGTCGGTAACGCTCCCCTCCACATGTGTGCTGTCGGCTACGTCTCAATGCCGCCGCCGACCAGGCGTTGTTCGGCTCCGACTACGCCGCCACTATGTGCTGTTTGCAGACTCCTGCCTCAACATGGGCGCTGCATGGCAACTACGCCGCCGCCTACGGCAAGCAACCACTGGGCCAGGTACCAGGCTCGAGCTTGCCTGACATTTTCGCCCTCACCTGTTTGCTGCGTTCGTCGCACCGCTTGGCGTAACGTCGCTTGGCTCATTCCGCGCGACTGGGGGGAGCCTTGGTGGGCGCGTCATCGCCGTCACGTGGTTCCGCCTCCAGCCGAAGCTCTGTCGGCTAAGGGGATAGCCTCCGAAATACCCCTGGTTTATCCAAAAAACATGGTCACTTTTTTAAATTCGCGTATTAAAGATAAACTAGTTAAAAATGCAAGCTCAAATTTTGGTGGTTGTTAGATGACTGTTACGTGGTTCTCAAAAAATTCCTATGTTGGACCTATTTAAACCGGAAGTAGTACATCGACCTCAACAAAATAATTTTCTTTGACAAATAACTGACCGGAACTACGGTTTTCTGGTGAGCTCTGCGAATATAAGCTACTCAGCCCTAAACGGACCCTCAAAAAATAACTGGAAACGATAAAACGTAAAAATTTCCCGGAAATGACGCGATTTGCCTCATACTTGCAGTGGTAAAATGTGATGCAATATTGCTGGTTCGAGCAGGTCTCGAGGCTTCTAAATAAATAGATAATGTCTGAACAGGGAAGCAGATAACTGTTCATCGTGAACATATCACTATCCAAGTTGTATGCGGTAAATGCTAAATCAAGTTTCGCTTCTTCGCGAAGTGGAACGATTATGGTAAGAATGGTATTATGATAGTGACAATTTGTTCATAATATTGAACATCTTGGTTGAGCGGTTAGAATTTTCTTACAGTTGCCACTCTGCATTCATTTGAAAGATGCAACTGAGCTAGTGACTACAGATGGCTACTGATTTTTGAGTTAGTGATAAAAAAAAGTTGGAAGCCATTAAGCTTAGCTAGCAACGACCCCTGGCTCGCAACGTTTTGAACGTGTCTAATAATGAACCAATTTGTGGGACCTTATCGATAGAACTTTAATGTGAATTGTATTAAGCAATTTGAAGCTTAATCCTGCTCTATGACAAAATGTATGAGTCTGTTTTGTAGACAAGGGCAGAGAGAAATATTCAAAAGATACGGCAAGGTGCTTCGTCGACGTCATTGAGTCGCGTGGCGATAACGCGATCCGGGCTTTTGTTGAATCTATGGAGTCAAAATACATCGAAAGTACAGATCTGGCTCAAGCTCTGACGAATTTAGGATTGTGTTGGATTCTGACTTAGATCACCTAGCTCGGACGCTGGGTGCGTCAGCCCACTAGCTGGCTGTGTCAGCCCCATTCATCATCAGATGCCAGATGTTTGAATGCATGTTTGGTAGATGTGTGAAGGCGCTTTCACATTTTACTCTGGCTTGCTTGTTGGGATTACGGAAGTTGCGGCCGCTAACTTTCACGCTAAAAGACAACTTGTTTTGTGCTTCTGAAGAAATTTGATTTTGTCGTGGTACCAACTAACACCATGATTAACTGTAAATAAATCTTGCCGTGGTTGCTCAAGAAACACAGTGGCCGTTGATTAAACCATTCCAGTTCAATGATCGGCAAATAAAACTGTAGTCGATCGTCTGGTACGGCATTTTTGGGCGAATATTTGCTTCACCAATACATGTTACATATTGAGGGGAAAGTCGAAATATGAGTCAAAATCGGAATTTTTTCCTTTTAATTGAAGTGATTTGTCGGAAATGCAAACACAAATTTTAAGAATTGACCGAATTCAGGAACAAAGTAATAACATGCACCATAGTAGTAATAATACATTTGATAAAGCGTTCTCAGAAGAATGCTCAATAAGTAACAATGTTAACATGTACAGGATCAGCATTCAAATTCGGTTAGTGGCAGCATGCAACAGCGTCAGCACTCACAAGCACAGAAAGAACGAATCACGGGACCCACTAACTGCTGTCATCAATAGAAGCGTGGCCAGTCGGCGCCGAGCCGTCAGATTCGGCGCCGCCATCGGCCGGGGCGCTCGCTGGGTCGTCCGCCAGCCGGCTCTTGCGAATGTCCTTCACCGGATCCACCGTCCAGCTATCGTTCAAGGTCGACTAATGGCCGGATATGGCGGCCGGACCCTTCGACAGAGTCGCCGAGCCGTGCTGGCAAAAGTCGCCGCCCTTGGTTCAGCTTCGCGGCGGCACCGCGCGGCAGCAGCTGGACGATGGAGACGGAGGCATCCGCCAGCGTCCGCTGCCGCAGAGGCTGCTTCTACTGCCGCCACTATCTCGCCTCCAGCAGGCGACGACTCGCGGCAGCCCGTCCGGCACCATGCCTATTAGAAGATAAACTGAAGCAAGAGATGGCTGCTGCTGCGGCGATGGCGCAATTCAATGATTTGATATTTTACGAGCGTAAGTGTCTGCCGGAACCGGAGCTGGCAGTGTGAAATAGGACGGAGGAAAAACCGGTGTTACGCTACGAGCTGCGACGAAATAAAATAGTGTTGAAGCCCCCTTGGTGTCCGCGTTTCGTCGTTTGTGTACCGACGCCTGCGTGCTGACCGAGCATCAGCTTACACACGGCTCGTCGAGCGCGACGCAGGTGCTACACAGAGCAGGATGAATCGCACGGGGAGGCCGAGTGAGGCAGCGATCACCGGCTTGAGCGCGTCAGGAACCGCAACTGAAATGTCTCGTACCGCTCCCGGCTCGCGATGGGTGGGAGTGTAGAATTTGCGCAGCACTCGCACTGTGAACCGGCGAGCCAACGGATGTAGATTAGCGTGAGACAACGCGGCTGACGGCCGCGAGCAAATTAGTCAATATCGTCGCAAACGGCACTTCCATACCTTCAAAGCGACGGCCTGCGGAATCGCTTCTAACCTCGCTGGGCGGCTGTTCCTCTGAGCGCAGCCGTCGTGGCTATCAAAAGGATCGGCAAATGGACTCAGCCAGCGCGCGCGCGATAGCAAGCCCGCGGTCATCCATCACCTCCACATTTGCCCGACGGCATCGTTGCTCGACTCGAACTGCCGCCCTGCAGCGGCAGTAAACCTATTCGACAAAGCGGCGACCTCAGACCGATAGGCTATGGCGGCTTCTACGCTATGGCGGAGACGCAGTCGGCGAAGTCGGCGAAATCGGAATAGCGGTACGAAAGGAGCGAGCCAACGCCGGATGTACGGCCGGCTTCGCGTCGTGCGAAATTAATGGCTCATCGCACGGGCGGCAGCAGTGCAGGCGGAGATTAGCGTCCAAGTAAGACTGTCTGCCAGTGACCGCAGAGTTAACTTGAGCCTGGTAGCACTGGGGTACGGACATGTCATTCTCAGCACGTTTCCTCGCCGGACATTTCCCCCAGGCATTTCCCCCGGACGTTTCCCCGCGGGCATTCCCCCCCCCCCAGGGCATTTCCCTGGGCATTTCCTTGGGCATTTCCCCCGGACATTTCCTCCCGGGCATTTCCTCTGGATATTTCCACAGGGCTACGACATTTCTCACCTGGGGCATAGGATTTAGGGTTTTAGGGCTTAGGGTTTTAGGGTTTAGGGTTTGGGGTTTAGGGTTTAATGTTTAGAATTTAGCTTTTAGGGTGCAGAGTTTTATGGTTTTGGGTTCAGGGTATAGGGTTTAGAGTAAATATACCTACATATATACTAACATGCGTTGTGCGGATTACTGTTAAAATTTGCACCTTTTATTGCTCGTTTTTCGTGATTGATCCGATTGGCCTATCAGTAGTTCATTGAGCAAAACATTCAAGTACAGTTTTTGTGATTAGACTACTCATAAAGTCATCAAAAAATGTCCAAAATATTACGCTTCTGAAATTTACGTATTAAAAGATAGACTTATAATAAATGAAAACCGAATTTTCGTGGTTGTCAGATGACTGGAACGCGGTCAATCAAATTGCTATGTAAGACAGGCATTCTTCCTATCTAGCATGAGTCAGTGCGTAGAACGAACTTTGAGTTCTATTGCGGCTCTTCTACCGCTAGATAAGAGTAGATACAGCGTCAGACGAACCTTTACCGGCAGAGCGCTAAGCAAACGTCTCGTCTATATAAACAGCTGCAGCCCCTATCCAGCGGAACCAGCGCTCAGCAGCAGCACGGGAGCAGTCTGCCGGGAATCTACAGACGCGCACGTCTCTTCCAAGTCCAGTGGCGGCTGCGTCCGCTGCAGAGCGGCAATGCAGTCACCTGCGAAAATAAATCTGCCTAAACAGCGGCGCGTCACGAGCGAGTGGCCGGTTGCTGCGATTGCACCGCGAGAGTGCAGGAGGACAGTCCGAGGAAGTCTAGGATCACGATGTGCCGCGCGTCAGTCGCAAGCTCCGTTTCTTGAAAACGCCAGAAAATTATCCACTCTGCAGTAGCCGCCGTGCGTGGGCGTGACGACGATCTTTCTGGACATGCCGTCGATCCGAAATATACATCGTAAGGCTTTACCTCTGCTTCTCTGGCTCGAATGCTCAGGTGCGGTTTTATTTAAATGACAGTACTGCCTCTGATCGGTAACCCAGCATTAAGAGACTCGGACTGTCGGCCGAAGGGGGCGGGGCGCGTTAGCTCGTCGCTAGTCAGCGATCTAGCAGCGGGCGAGGTCGCTCGCGTCCACCATACGCGAGGACACGCCGACGGCTTACTCGGCTGCCCACGCGTAGATGAGCGCGTCCGCTCAAGCTCGGCACTCGGGCCGCTCGCGCGGACGCCGCTTGAGCGGCCCGAGCGTGCCGAGGGGGGGGGGGGTGAGCGCTTCGGTCTTCAGAAGAGAATTCTGCAACGGACGAGAAACGATAGTGGTGCTGTGTGTTTGCAGGTGAGTCATACTAGCCTTGAACCACGTAAATTCAAAATGAGTCTTATAAACCCTGACAACTTCTCTCCAGCAGTCAACACGATTTGAGGCAGAGGGCTAACCTGCTTAATGATACAGTAAGTGCAATAAAAAAAATACTAGCTGATTTAACACGGCTTAACGCCGTTCAAGCGAGAAAGTGAGTTTCTTTTGAGTGCGTCCCGAATTTGTGGCGGAGCGCCTGAGCGAGGGACCTGCGTTCTTCCAAGCATTTCGCAGGAAGTTGAATAGAAAACTCAAACGGACGGCTATTATACCTATAGGTTTTCCAATAAAAACTGCCTAGAGAGTCTGCAGATGCTATATGAATGGGTTTCGAAGAAATTCCCTCGACATTAAGCTAAAGCCCTCTAAGCGGAGTTTTTGCAATCACGGCGACCATATCCGTACATGAGATCAAACGTAGCCAATTTACTCCTGGCTGACATCGCGATATACCCCCGAAAAGCCGATAGTTAAAGGAACGCCTAACATTCATCCGCTCCTGCCAGCATTTGCTCCATTTGGTTGAACTATTGTGAGTGAGATCAAATCTGTTGGCTACCGAATGCGTACCGAAGGCCGTTTATTCTACGGTTAGTAAATAAAAGCTCATCTGCCTTGGCAATGGAGACACCTCCTTTCTTCACTTTCCTGCCTGGATGCACCGAGATGTGGTTCGGCCATTTCTATTGTGCCCCGTTGTTACACGAACAATTTATCGAGCGCTTAGGCCTCTGTCTGTCTTTCTGTCTATCTGTCTGTCTCTCTCACTCACTCTCTCAATCTCTCCCTCTTTCTGTCTCCCTTTCTCTCTCTCTCTCTCTCTCTCTCTCTCTCTTTCTCTCTCCCCTCCCTCTTTCTCTCTCTCTCCATTTTTTTCCTCTTTCTCTCCCCCTCCCTCTCTCTCTCCCTTCCTCTTCCCTCCTCTCTCTCTTTCTCTCTCTATCTCTCTCTCTCGTTCTCGCTCACTCTCTCACACGCACACACTCTCTCTCTCTCTCTCTCTCTCTCTCTCTCTCTCTCTCTCTCTCTCTCTCTCTCTCTCTCTATCTTTCTATCTCCCTCTCTCTCCCTCTCTTTTTCTCTCCCCTCCCTCTTTCTCTCTCCCTCCATTTTTTTCCTCTTTCTCTCCCTCCTTCTCCCCTCTCCCTCTCCTTCTACCTCCATGTTTTTCTCTCACTCTCTCTTGTTCACCCTCTGTTTCTCTGTCACCCTGTCTGTCAGTCTCTTTCTGTCTCTCTCTTTCTCTCTCTCTCTCTCTCTCTCTCTCTCTCTCTCTCTCTCTCTCTCTCTCTCTCTCTCTCTCTCTCTCTCTCTCTCTCTCTCTCTCTCTCTCTCTCTCTCTCTCTCTCTCTCTCTCTCTCTCTCTCTCTCTCTCTCTCTCTCTCTCTGTATGTGTCTCCCTCTCTCCCACTCACTCCCTCTCTCTCCTCGATCCTTCGGGCGTCCTGGTCTTCCGTCTCTGTCCATAAAACCCGGCAGCTGGCGTCTGCTCGGGGCGGCACCTTTGCCCCTAGGGACCCTGGCCGTAATCATTTCGTGACGCTTGGGTCAACCGCGTCACCCGCAGGATGGGCAAAGTGCTGCTAGTTAAAAAGTCTTGCTAGGCAGCGAGTGCGGGAACAAAGTCTGACATTTTTTTATGGCTGCTTGCCATCATTGTCATACACATCACCGAAGTCTATTTTTGTCTTCGATGTGTTTCTGGAGCACAGTTGAATTATTGAAGGAGCTCCAGTCATCTGTCGTAGCGAGCTTTAAAGTACCCTATCTGGCAACCGGGCCAAAGTACGTATTGACAATAGTGTCATACAACCTGAACGACAAAACCTGGAATGGGAGTGCACATTTAAACACTAGTATTTTAGGCAAATGAGGCAAAATAAATATAAACACATTTTCCAGAATGAAATCTAACGTACAAACAAGTGAGCGAACATAAAAGTGGCAAAATATATGTTTATAGACCAGGCTCAGTCCAAGTTGGTAGAGCACGTTCAAACTCAGTTTAGTCAGAAGCTTGCCTGATGTATCAGTGAGATTCCACTTCGCAATCTCTCTCGTTGATTGTGATCCTCATGCTAAGCTCTTCCTACGGGCAGCGAACAAGTACTCGGTAATGAAGTATGTGTCAGTGAGCCAAATTTATTAGTGGCTCATGTAGCGCCCGTATGGAAATCTACCTATTTCATAAGGGTGAACCTTGTATCTGTAACTCGATATAAGCCTGCAATTAACTTAAGTAAGAAAACTACGCAGCATGTGACCAGATCAGAAGGTCTGCTGCGCATTTTTTAAGCACGGCTCATCTGTCAATTCTATCAGAGGCACTTGAAAGAGTAGTAATAGGTGGTAAACTTGAATGGGCTCTTCGACAGAGTCGCCGAGCCGTGCTGGCAAAGTCGCCACCTTTGGTGCAGCTTCGAGGCAGTACCGCGCGGCAGCAGCTCGACGACTGAGACAGAGGCATCCGCCAGCATCCGTTGCCGCAGAGGCTGCTTCAACCACTGACACTGCCGCTATCTCGCCTCTAGGCGGCGATGACTCGCGGCAGAACGTCCGGCGCCATGCCTACAAGAAGACGAACGGCCTTAAGAGACGGCAGCTGCGGCGGTGGCGCAGGCTGCAGAGAGCGATATATATATATATATATATATATATATATATATAATTCATTTGTATAGCGCCCCAGCAGAACTAAATCTCTATTCAGGCGCTTCTCATATGCCTCAGGGCTCGAGCCCGCGACCTCAGCCAGACCTTAGTCGGGGCGAGCACCTTATCCGCTGGACCAACCCAGCTCGGCATTGCAATGACAAGCCGCGTAGACAGAGGCTTCACGGCGTGATTGTATGCTTTATTGCGGGTCCATGTCTTTATTAGTTTATGGGTAATATGGGATCATGATTAAATGATTTATTATTTTACAAGCGTGAGTGACTGCTGGGACAGGAGCTGGCAGTGAGAAATAAAATGGAGAGAAAAACGGCTGTGTCGTGCAACGCTGCGAGCGTTGACGGAATGCACCAGTGTTGAAGCCCCCCCTCCTCGGTGTCTGCTTTTCATCGTTTGTGTACCAATGCGTACCTGCTGACAGAGCGTCAGCTTACACAAGGCTCGTCGAGTGCGACGCACGCGATAGATAGAGCAGGACGTATGGCGCGGGAGGCCGATTAAGTCAGCGATCACGGGCGTGAGCGCGCTAGCGGCAGAATGTCCCGAGCGCCTCCGCATGAGTCCCGAGCGAACGTCCTTCGAGGGAGCCGCGTGGGACAGGCGTCTGCGTCGATTGCCGCCAAAGCTCCGAGCGACAGCTGTCACCTGCTCGCGGTCTTGGCGAAAGCGCATCTGCACCGGAGGCGCCTCGCTATCTCTTCCGGTTCGCCCTGGGTGGGGTCCGGCACTCGCGAGGCACTCACTCTGGGCCAACGGAAAAAAGACTGTAGATTGGCATGCAACAGCGCGGCTAACGGCCTCGCACAAATCGTGCATCGCTGGCGCGAACCTATCTCCTTACTCTTAGAGCGACGGCCAGCGGACTAGCTGCAAACTACGCTGAGCGGCTAATCTCCTAAGCGCAGCCGTTGCGGCTAGAGAAAAGCTCGGAAAAGGGGTTCAGACGCCAAGGTGGGCGCGATAGCAAACCGGTCGCCACCCGTCGCCCGTCCGACGACCGCCAGCCGATAGGCTACGGCGGCTTCTAGGCGATGGCGGCGACGCAATCGCTGAAATAGGCCCAGTCGTAGGGGGCGAGCGAACGCTGGATGCTTGGCAGTCTTCGCGTCGTGCAAAATTGATGGCTCGTCGCACGGGCGGCGGCAGTGCAGGCGGAGCGGGTGCTTCCAAGTAAGACTGACCGCGACTGACCGCTGAGTTAACTCGACGCCGGTAGTACTAACGTAATGGTTGCACTGCCGGGGCTGCGAAAAAGATGGCGGCGGGGTAACACAGCGCCAGAGCGATGCGCCTCAGCCGGTTCCGGTCGGTTCGAGGAGTTAAGAGTGCAGGCCATGAGCGAAATGTGGATCGGCCGCCGCGGCCTGGGTAACAACTGCTTTGCCAGCGGCGGCCCTCAAGGGTCTGTACTTGGTCCCTTGCTGTTCTCCATTTATACGCAACCTCTGGGAAAAGTGATTAAGGCCCATGGAATAGGATAGCACTTCTGTGCTGACGATACTCAGTTGTATTTGTCATTCGAACCGTCGGAATCTGCTGCGGCAACTGAGAAACTGAATGCTTGCCTTGCCGATATTCGATCCTGGATGTCGGAAAACTTACTGAAATTAAATTATGATAAAACCGAACATAGGACACCCTAAGCGTGTGGCTGGATTAAAAGGCTTTGCCGTTCTGATAGGTGATGCTATTGTGCGGCCACCACCACGTGCTCGTAATCTAGGTGTCGTGTTCGACAGCTGCCTCAATTTCAAAAGCTTCATTCAGAAGACTGCCTCTACAGCTAGCCATCACATCCGATACCTATCCAAGATTAGAAGCTGTCTCCCACAGTGGCTTGTAAAAAATTGAACTTGCAGGAAGTTGAACAGAAAACTCAAGCGGATCATACTTCATTCTATCTGTAAGGTTTCAAACAAAATTTTGTATGGAGTAGCTACGTATACTATCTGAGTGGGCTTCGAAGACATTTCCCCGACCTTAAGCTACAGCCTTCTAAGCGGTGGCTTTTTCAACCGCGTTCTACAATCCTGGCTGCAACACGCAAACTACGATATATGCGGTAGAGCGCCCGCAGCTTCGAGGCTGCTACTCCGGGTACTCTACTGCTAAGCACTAGCAATGACGATCGTCGTCGCACCAGTTGCTGGAGGTAAGAAAATGCGATGCATGAACGAGAGCTTTGCTGACTCTCAGGTTCAAGAGAAACTGATATCTAAGCGCTCCTGAGCCCAAGTGATCTGCCATAAATAGGCGCTTAATCAGGCGTGGGCAATGACAGTATGTGATCGCATCCCACGCCTGCAAATTGTCAGCTGCTATTACAATCAGAATGCTGCACTTAACGTGCAGCAATTAAATTCAAGAAATAATGAGATGAGCCTAAAAATGAGACAAATTAGCTCTGGGACCTCGGTGCCTTAGTAGCCAGCGTCATTTGCTGAAAGCAATTAATAAGACTAGTGAAAATACTTGGATGTGAGTAAAGGTTGTGTGAGTAGGAGCCATTGACGCTTTTCATCGAAGCATATTTTATAGGCTGCGACTCGTCCTTCATGTGCCTATGCGTGCTGACACTGTGCATGCTGCCACTAACCACAGTTGCATTCTGACCCTGTGCATGTAACCCCTATCCGTGTTATTCATTTTGTTTGTTTATCAAGCATGATATTACTAAGCATTCAATTGCATTTCCCTTTGCAGAAAATGTAAAGCACCTAGAGAGAGATTTAGTTCTCTGAGGGCGCTTTATCAAGTACATTAATATTATTATTGTACGTGCTGTATTGTCGCTAGCGAGACGGCTTCTTCGTGAGTCAATTTTAATTTTAATCATACCTCATATTGATACTTTCTGACACTAAGTGTTCGCACGGGGTAACGTAGTCGCTGGTTGGTCACAAAGGAACTATGCAGGGTCTGCCTACGTAGTACGACTGGGTCTGCAGTAGTGGCTTAGAAGCGTCGTCGGCAAAGTGCTGGATGTCGGCGTTTTGGGGGTTTTTACACGAGAGAGGTTTCTCGAAGAGAGAGTCGGGATGTCTAGGTACGAGCTGGCTCGTATGTCGGCTGATCGTCACAGGGTCCTTCACTGGCCTCGTGATCAATGGAAATGCATAGTAATAGCTCAATTATCTCCATCCTGTGCAAGACCTCAAGTAATAGCAAATTATAATGCACAACATTACTATCGAGTTCTTACGAATGAAAGGTAAATCGAAGGAGGCGTGGGGATGTCGAGTTATGCTGGCTCAAATCGGCTGACCGCCACAGTGTCCTTTTCAGGCGATTTTGACGACGAAAAACCTTTTTTGGTTATTAAAGGATCTGTAGAGGCTTTCGAAAAGTAGACCCAGCGTCGCCTCGATGCGATCCGAGCTGATGACAACATGGCTGCAGAGCGTCGAACCTTAGCTAAAAAATATTGACCAGTGGAGTGAGGAATGCCCGGTAAGGTATTGAAGTTGACGAATCAAAATCGTTAGTTGGTCTGTAAATAAAGCACAGTCCAACTCTTCGCCAGCAGCAATTTTGACACTAGCGAACAATTCCCCTAGTGAGGCACAATGCGGAGCCGTATAACGTATGAGCGCTGCTGAGGCCAAGGTCTTATTCTGCATCTAGCAATGTCAGCAGGAACGAGCAGAGCAGCTAGGAGCCCGGAAAAAATGGCTGCCGAAGCTTGGTGGACAGCATACTCGGCATCTTTAGGCCTCAGGTCTCTCTTTCTTTCTCGCTCTCTTACCGCTCTTTCCCTCTCTCTCTCTCTCTCTCTCTCTCTCTCTCACTCTCTCTCTCTCTCTCTCTCTCTCTCTCTCTCTCTCTCTCCTCTCTCTCTCTCTCTCTCTCTCTCTCTCTCTCTCTCTCTCTCTCTCTCTCTCTCTCTCTCTCTCTCTCTCTCTCTCTCTCTCTCTCTCTCTCTCTCTCTCTCTCTCTCTCTTCCTCCCTCTCTCTCTCTCTCTCTCTCTATCTCCCTCTCCCCCTCTCTCCCGCACTCTGTCTGTCTGTTTTTCTGTCTGTCTCTGTCTGTCTGTCTGTCTGTCTGTTCGTCTGTCTCTCTGTCTGTCTGTCTGTCTGTCTGTCTCTCTCTCTCTCTCTCTCTCTCTCTCTCTCTCTCTCTCTCTCTCTCTCTCTCTATCTCTCTCTGAGCTCTCGATCTCTCGATCTCTCTTTCTCACCGATAATTTTCTTTGGAATTCTCGGCGACCGTTCGATCAGTTCACCATTGGATCCGATCCTTTAGTGGCTCGTTAGATCCGTCAGATTTTTTAGTGCTTATGCAGAACTTTAGCAGTATGCCGTTGACTTCACTACAGGTCGGTGAACAGGAGGTCGTGTGCTGCAACCGGTCGTCGTCTACCCGGTGCCCAATTAGTCACATCGTTCACGGTTCAAGCCACGTCCGTCCTTTCATCATTCCCCAGATGAAGCAACTGCTTTTCATTACGAGATCGCATCCCGAGGTCAAGGACGGCTGTTAAATATAGCTAGCCGTGGCTTCGATGTAGGTGTCGGCGATAGCCCATGTGATGAGGTGCTCTTTCTCCACGATCGAGTTCGCCCAATTGAACTCTGCAGCGGGCGATCTTGTATTGCCAAATGCAACCGGTGGTGAAAGGCGTTAGAACTCTTCCACTTCTATACAGGCAACGCTGTTAAATCGGCTGACATTTATTTTAGTGTTTCAGTCCGATTCACATCGCTTTAGGACGGTCGGCACCAGCAGGCTCAGATCAAGCCGTTTCGTCGAGTGACAGTTTCTGAGCAGGATCGTGGGCAGGTGAAGTCCGACGCATTTTATTCGGGGCGACACAAAAATAATATTTTGACTCACTGTTAAAGCGCTTAACATGCCCGTAATCCCTAGACCTTGTGGCTTAGTAGTGTGGGCGTAGCATCGCCTCCCCGTTGTACAGCCCGAAGCAGACTCACTCGAGTCCTGTAGGCAGCCTAGGCGTGAGCGGGTAACTCAGTAGCAGCCTCGCCCTGTCCGCCGATTAGGAATGGATTATGAATGGCCGAGCTGTCGCGTCATTTTATTTAAGTTTGATGGATGGGTCGAGCGATGCACGGCCGGAACGTGAACTACTTCGGATTGTGTGGCTGATGCGAGAAAATGAACATACCAACAACTGAACGACGAAAATTCGCAGTCTGATTGGGGATGAAGTGTGGGTCCATGAGAAGCGGTTTGTCGCGACGACTACGAGGTACAAGACAGACGAGGCTCGTCGCTCAGTCGTGAACCGTCTGGAAGCTTCTCATTGCATAGGCTGGAAAATGTGCGACAATTTTTTAGTTCCAGTTTTCGAGACTGGCTGTCACACATGTATGGGCCGCCTGATTTACTGCCGGTACCGTCGTCCTAGCGATGGAAAGGCTCATCCTTCGGCGTGCCAGCGCTCGCCCGCCGCTGCAGAGAGTAACGTCACCACGCGAGCACTGCGAATCGGCTTCACTTTTGAATTTAAAGCAGCAGCAGCTGGAGTTGGGTTGAAAGGGCAATTCCTGACCACAACGGGACACTCGACGAGCTTCCGGGCTCGTTTTGGCTTTTGTACCTGGCTAAGTTTAGCGCCGATCGCTTGCTTAGGGCTTGAGTTGAGCAAACTTGGAGTTTTCAGCCCAGCGGGCGGTTCGACTTTCTTTTGCAGCTTCTTCTCGGCACACAATAACAAGAAACGGAAGTCCAAAAGTGCATTCCTGACAAAACGCGTTTAGAACTCGAATCGTCAACATTTTAACGACGCAATGGATGGTTGGAGAGTCGCTCCGGTTGGTAAATATCTCGGTTGGTTCTATTTCCTAAAATCCCAACTGCTTACCTGACCCCATCTTTCGACTATCAAGAATCCTCGGTTGACCCTCTCATCTGTTAGCAACACACTGCTACATTAACATCGTGCGGGCTGTCCGAGTGAGAGCAGCCGCCTAGCCGACGTCGGTGGCTGGGGGGGGGGGGCTAGTCGGCCTTTGACGTCGGTGTCAGTGGGCGACAAAGTAGGCAGGCGCTAGCACAAAATCTCCAGCCGCCCGCGAGTTCGTAGCGCGGGAATCCGACGCTGCAAATGCAAACGCAATCAAGCCTGGTGGCTCGACGGTTTGGAGTAAGCACCACTGAGCAAACCGCAGCCGCAGCCGACGGTTACTGCGAGGTTCCAGCGATGGGCACGAATTTTCTGCGAGCGCGGTCGTCTAAGCGGCGGCATCTCTGGACGGAGCTTCGCTGGGTGGCGAATACTTTAATCGAATGGTGCTCGGCTTACGCCGTGTGCGACCGAACAGCGGCTGGTCAGTGAATTTTGTCGTTGAGTATTGCCGAGAGCTGGCGGCGGTAGTAATGGGGCGGGCTCTTTTGAATTACTGCGTCCCCGTTCGTTGGGAATTTCAACGTAATAATAATAATAATAATTCACTTGATAAAGTGCCCTCAGAGAACCTAATCTCTCTCTAGGCGCTTTACATTTGCTGTAAAGTGAAATGCCATTGAATGGTAAGTAAAATCATGCTTGAAAAAAATAAACGAAATGAATAATATGGTTAGGGGTGACATGCACAGGGTCAGCATGCCAATGTGGTTAGTGTCAGCATGCACAGTGTCAGCACGCATAAGCACATCAAGGACGAATCACAGGGACCCACTAAATGCTGTCCTAAATAGGTGTGTTTTTAGGTTCCTTTTAAATGTGGTCAGGTCAGGGGATGTTCTGACGCAGGTCGGGAGGGAGTTCCAGGCTTTGGGAGCGTCTGAACTAAATGCACGGTCTCCAAAGGATTTAAGGTTCGTATAAGGTATTTCTAGACTGTTGGATTCCGAAAAGCTGGTGGTACGATGCTTAGCCTGATGGGGTAGTATATCTGACAGATAGGCTGGAGCCATAGAATGAAGGGACCTAAAAGTAAGCGACAAAACCTTGAAGTCAATCCGTTGCTTGACTGGTAGCCTGTGCAGGTCGGCGAGAAGTGGAGTAATCTGGCAACTGCGACGCTCACGACAGACAAGCCTAGCTGCAGAGTTTTGCACCAGCTGCAATCGCCTGATCGCACATGCTGGTAGGCCAGTGAGCAGTGAGTTGCAGAAGTCGAGACGAGATGTCACGAATGCATGGACCAACTCTGACGTGGTATCTTTATCTAAACAAGCCCGAATTTTAGCTATGCTATGAAGCTGAAAATAGGCGGATTTGACTGTGTAGCTGATATGGTCGTCTAACTTGAGGTCGCTACATAGGGCATTAAAGTGTGGTTTCGCACAACGCTACGGGTTTACGGCTTATCGGCGAAATGTCATGGGTTTCCGAACGCGAACGCTATTGAAACGGGCTATCGCGTTTTACTCGTTCGCCAGTCCGCTCAGCCACGCTGCGATCTATGCATTCGCCACACGCAACGGCGAATGCGACACTCACGTGGCGAATGCATATTACAGCAGGGAACCGCTTTGAGAGTTGTCTTCGACCAGTTTAGCACGCTTCAACAATTGCAGAGCTCTCGGCCAAGCGAATCGATGAGCCTCGCGCGGTGGCCGCCCTAAGCTCACCGCGATTCACTAGAAGAGCTAATTAGTGTTTACTGCACGGAGCTCAAATAGAGTTTGCGAATCGCGTGGTGAAGAAATTCAATTTCACCCTGAATCGCGTACGAGTTTCAGACAAACGGCAGACAAAGTACTTTGCAGCGCACAGAGAGCGGGGTGCTGTAAAATTGATCGAGTGGCAGCCGTGTAGCGTAAATAAGCATGATTCTTTTTCGAGAGCGCGACGCACGCGAAGCGCTGTGAAATTCTGTGGGGACCCTCTGCAGCGGGGCGCTGTATACCGGTAATAATTAGTGTAGCATCGCCCACCTGTTTTTTAGTAGATTTGTAATAGGTCGAAATGGTTGTCCGCTGATCGCGAGTTTGCGTTGCACTCGCATTCCCGCGGCACCGCTAAATATTGTTAGCCCATTTGATTGCAGCGGCGCTGAGATTCTTTCTATTCCGCTGATGAGTCGTCAGAATGGCCGCAATAAGTGCTCACATCCGGGGCCGCCGCCGCCACACTATAACAGTCTACGTCGTCCAGGTCAGAGGACCTGGTGCCAGTGGAAAGGCCTATATCAACGCAGTAAACATTGAGGTTGGACGGAAAATAAAAAAAAGTGGCAGGCTAGAAGAATAAAGCGGCATTACACTGCATCTAATTTCCTGCTACTGACTGCGGCACATCCCTTCCAGCAGTCCTGAGCTGCTACTTTCTTGCTACTCATTATCTCAACTGCACTCCAAACTTAGCCATGCTGCTCACTTTCTCTCTGTTGCTTGAGGTGAAGTGTGTTGCCTACTGAATGGATACCGACAGACGGTTAGGCTAGGAGTGCGCTATACAAAACTCTTTTCCGTAAACATTACGCCGTCTTATTGGCTTTGTAGAGTTACAGACGGATATATATTACGTTACGTTACGTTATTCGCGATAACCTCGAACAGCATCCGGCCAGCGCCTCCGGCGTAACGCACGTATCGATACTCCCGCGAGCAGTTAGAATAGTTATGGCAGCTGAGATGGCACGACGTGACATTAAAGAGACCCTCGAAAGCGCATGGCACTTGGACGTAGAGCGCCTCATGAGTCAACGGTTTACGCGTCGTCGCTTGAAGAGCCGCCACTCTGCGCCGCCCAATGCTCGCTCGACAGTCGTCCTACGACTGGACGATCTCTTCAGACGGGAGGCTAATTTGCATGCGAGGCCGGAGGCCGCTGAGTAAACTGCTTGAGTAAAGTCTCACTGCTCGGGCGTCTTCACTTGTACGGCATTCGCAATGTACCACGAGCTGACGTCACGCTCCTACAGGGAGGAAGCGTCTGGCGCCGCTCGTTCGCTTGCGAAGACGGCAATCTAATCTGACACCTTCGTCGCAGCCGCCGGGCCAAATCAGAGCGCAAATCTCTGCACGTCGGATTCGTGCTACTCAGCTACTTTCTACTAAGCTTCACTCATATGGGCCCAGTGACACCGTTCGCCATTAAGTCAAATTCGTGTGTACGTTATCTTTACCGAAGCCAGTCGCATTACAGAAAACGGTATTCTATTTATGGCGCTTAATTGAGCCAACTTTTACTCGACTACGCTGCGCTTTTAAAACATCATCAAGAGATAACTTACTGCTCGCCGCGTTACTACAGGATGGCGACTTAAAACTGCCACTTGTGACTAACCGTGCTGAATCAAATTAACGAATGCAGAGATTGCGTTGAGCTATCCCATGAAGACAAAGCTGGCGACAGTAAGTGAAATATAAAATGAACAATGTCAGCATGAATCTCACGTGCGTCGTGCGGCAGCCTACATCTGGGGGCGTCGGAAGCCATTTTGCTGCGAGGGAAGCACTCTAGGCAATGCTTGGGTTCTCGTTTCCGTCGCAGTCGGCCATGAAAGAGTAGAAACAAGCCAACCTTCATTATGCAACCATCCTCGCTAGGAGGGTCTCGGGACGTGGCGACCAATTCCGTACATGAGATCAAACGCAGCCGATATATTGGGAAAACTTCCTGAAATTAAATGACGATAAAACCAAACTGCTTCTCATAGGACACCCTAAGCGTGTGGCTGGATTAAAAGGCTTTGCTGTTCTAATAGGTTATGCTATTGTGCGACCTTCACCACGTGCTCGTAATCTATGTGTCGTGATCGACAGCTGCCTCAATTTCAAAAGCTTCATTTAGAAGACTGCCTCTACAGCTAGCCATCACATCCGATCCCTATCCAAGATTAGAAGCTGTCTCCCACAGTGACTTGTAAAAAATTTAACTAGCTCTTTAGTTCTGTCTCGGCTTGATTATTGTAATTCCCTTTTGGCTGGGCTACCGAAGAAAGCAGTTATGCCACTACAGCGGACTATGAATATGGCTGCAAGGCTGGTCTTCAAGTCCCAGCGGTTTGAGCACGTGTCACCTTTGCTGAAAGAGCTAGGATGGTTTCCGGTTGAGCAAAGGATACAGAGCAAAGTTCTTACGCTGACCCACAAGGCCCGCCACGGCTTGTCTCCTTGGTACCTAGCTGAACTGCTGCATCAGTTTCAGCCTGTTCGCGTCCTCAGGTTCTGTGTGGACAATAAATTAGCTGTCCCATTCGTTCGCTTAAAGACAGTTGGCGACAGGAGCTTTAGCTCTGCAGGTCCTAGACTGTGGAACTCGCTTCCAAAATTCTTACGCGACGACATCTACTCTCCAACTGCCGACTATGGCACATCTTTTTCAGCGGTCCTGAACTGCTACTTCTATGCTACTCACTACCTCAACGGCTCTCCTAACTCTGCTATGCTTCCCACTTTCTCTTTGTTGCGTGAGGCGAAGTCGGTTGGCTACCGAATGCGTACCGAAAGCCGCTTAGGCTGTGAGTGCGCTATACAAAACTCTCCTGCATAACACCCACATGGTCTTTATGACTTTGTGAAGTTACTGACGGAGATAGATTACATTACCGACAAACATCGCGACATTTCCCCGAAAAGACGACACCTAAAGGAATGCCTGAAATCCGGTTGCCGGACATCCCCCGTGGACGTTTCCCCCTTAGGACTTTCCCCCTGGTGGAGCCGAGGACATACCCCCAATATTTCCCCTATGTTGGATGTTCTTTCTACTTTCCTAGTCACTACACGTGTCGTTGATTTCCTCTCCAAGCACTTAGGCCTCTCTCTTTCTGTCTCTGTATCTGCCTCTTTTGCCCTCCTCATTCCATCCCTTTGCAGCAAATGTAAAGCGCCTAGAAAGAGATTAAGTTCTCTGAGGGTGCTTTATCAATTGCATTATTATAATTATTATCTTTCTTTGGAGCCTCCTTCGCTTGAGATCAAGAATGTTGAATGCGGCTGATGCACAGTTACTGAGAAGCTGTACGTACAGCAATGCCCATGTCTGACAATCTTTAGTGGGCAGTACAAATTATTAGGCAAATATTTCTGGTTCACCCCGAAACAATTAGACAGCTTTTTAGTCATTTGGCATGTGCTGGGAAGGACGCGCGATTCAGCTGATGTTGGATAACGAACTCAATTTCAGCACGTATTAGTAAATGAAGAACAATCTATGTGCGTAGAGCACAGGATGTCAGGAGTAGGCTTATTTTAAACTTATTAATTTAAAGCATGAGGTGGAAATATTTCATAATTTTAAGCAAGATATAGAAAAGGAAGAGACTTAAACATGAACGAATAAGCCATGGATCCGATAGCTGCTTGAGGAAGAGGCAGTCCAAGTCAGTGAAATGTGTTTTGGAAAGCGAACTGCTCGCTGCAGACGAGACTGGGTGCAAAGCGTTGCACCCGTTGCAACCATCGTGTTGCACAGGCCGGACGATCTGCGAGTTACAGTAATCACCAAATACTTGCCGAAAGTCGCCTAAGATTAAAATTGGCTGCACAAAACACTCCTGCCTACCAACCAATTAGCCCGAGTGGTGTTGTGGTGTTTCGGACAGATATATGGGTATGTTAGCATCAGTCTCGACCGGACAGTTCGAACCGACGGATGAGCTATACCCCAGCGAACTTATCTAAGCAGAACGGCAGATTTTTAAATAATACCGTCAGCTTTTCCCACGACCTTACAATTCATTGTGCATGTCGCATGGAGCTACTCAAGATCTAGACACAGCAAAGCCTCTGTCGTTCAAAGCGAACGACGTATCGCCTGGCCCCTGCCATGTCGATACCCGGTCTCCGTTGGCCTCGGTCCAGCAGCTTAACACGGCAGCGAGGAGCACGTGCCGACCGGCTTCTCCGCTGCTTGGATTGATGCAAGCCAATCGCTACTGGCTGTGTGCAGCTTCGCTGGCACGCCTCCGATCTATGCCCGTCGTAGGTGCTCTTTTGACAATCTGCCCAGCTGGTGCGAGTGGTGGTCCCTCTCTTCTCAGGTTGAAGGTGTCAATCAGTGAAATTTGCTCCTCCTTCTCCTCATAAATGAGTGGTATGGTGGCAAAAATACAAGTTAATAGATCCGGCTGAAGCCATATTAGTAGAAGCACGTTCAAACTCAGTTTAGTCAGAAGCTTCTCCGATGTCTCAATTAGGTTCCAGTTCACAATATATCTCGTGAATTGCGATCCCAGACTAAGCTGTAACTACATGTAGCCCACACGTACTCGGCCCTGAATAATGTTCCAGAGAGCTCATTGTATTAGTGGTCATGCACCGTGCGTATTGAGAGCTGCATGCTTCATAATGCTAGACCTTGTGTCTGTGACTCAATATGAGCCTGCAATTAACGGGGAGTAAGAAAACTACGCAGCGATTGACGAGCTCAGAAGGTCTGCAGAGCATTTTGGAAGCACGGCTCATTTCTCACTCATATAGGAAGCAGTAGCATGAGCAGTAACAGTTAGTGAACTCGAATTGAGCAATGGTAAAAGCTACTTGCTAGTAAGGCTCAAATTAGTAACTAAAGAATAGGCAAACTTATTCCTCAAAACGGGCTCGCAATCACGTCTCCTGTAGCTTTTGCATGAAATCTGGTTGTCCTGTTCCGAAGTGACCTTTTACCAGACGGCAGCAATAGCTCCACTTTAAAGTCTGTCTAATATCAATTACGTAAAACTGTGAACTTTGGGTCGGCTTTGACAAGACTATTACATTGAAGTTGGCCCATGCATGTGAGACTTCCCATTTCAATTTCAGCTGTGCAATAATTACCAGGTACACTCACCCTTAATGCAAAAATCGGCAGCAAAGCTTGTCTGTCGTGAAGTTCACACTTGCCTTATTACACCCCTTCTCACCGACCTTTACTGGCTTCTATCAAGTAGAATATCAACTTTAGGATTGTATCATTTAATTTTAGATCCCTTTCTGGTCTATCTCGCGCCTAAATATTCAAAATACTTGAAAACTCAAACCAGGCGGCACCACAGCCACCCTAACTTACCACTCAAGTCATTTAACTCTGTTTCAAACGTACCTCAAATCCCGTTGGAAACTTTGCCTTTAGCTTTTGTTAATCAGAATAACAATAATGCACTTGATAAAGCACCCTCGGAGAACTCAATATCTCTCTACAAGCTTTACATATGCCAGAAAGAAAACACGCTCGAGTGGTGAGTAGTATCATGCTTGATAGACAACATGAATAATACGGTTAGGGGTGACATGAACAGGGTCAGCATGCAAGTATGGTTAGTGGCAGCATGCACAGTGTCAGCAGGCTTAAGCACATAAAAGAAGAATCACAGGGATCCACTAAAAGCTGTCATACATAGGTTCGTTGTAAGTTTCTTTCTAAACGTGGCCAAGTTAGGGTATGTCGTGACGGAAGTCGGGAGTGAGTTCTAGGCATTGGGAGCATACGAACCAAAGTTATGGTCTCCAAAGGATGGTTTGTTTGCTACCAAAGCCCGAACCTCTATGCAGCTACCATCACGACAAACCTTGATGACATTCAAAAGGATTCTAAAAAAGAACAAATTTCTGACAGCATTTGATAGGTCAATGCAAGCTGTCTTTTTCATGGGTAAGCCTTCTGAAATTTCGCTTATTATCGCGAAGCAGGTGTAATACTTCCTTTCCTGCATGTGTAAAGTGCCAAAGACAAAGATTGATATATCTTAGGATGTCTTATTGTTTTTTAATAATTTTATGATTACTGTTATTATTATTATTCTCCATTATTTTGGTTGTCATGACAACGTTTGATAGAGTTAATGGCCACCACTTTCTTGCACGCTTATTGCTTTGCCAAGGTATCCAGTTTAAATTGGTCCTAGAAGCACGGTAGAAGTGATTGATAGCAGCCATACTCAGCTCTGCATACGCGAGAGATTTCTGTGAGTCCTAATCTCCATTCAGAATGAAAATGCCCTGACAGTGTAGCTACAGGGTGGCCACATTAGCAGCAAAACAGCTAACTTTTCCGTTAGATGCACAGCCAGGCAATAAGCAGAGTAGCAATATGCAGCCTTGCTCAGCGGCTTAAAAGACGTTTTATATCCATGGAATTGCTACTTCCTGCCCCAAAGTCAGTGTCTGTCATTACTGCTTTTATGCTCACGTGCAAAGCCAGGGTTACACAGCAATTTGTCATGTGCAGTGCATGTTTGCATAGCAATTCGCCCCGAGATCCCAGCTGCTAAACTCTCAATTTGACATTCCCCTCCCCACCAAAGGTCCCAGTAAATGTATTTGATGACCGAGGTCGTGGACTTCAGCCCGGTGGCATTCATGTGCTGGTCGTGCACTTCAGCCCGGTGGCATAAATGTGCTGGCCTCGAAACAAGGTAAACGTGAATGTATTTGACGACCATGACCATGGGCTCGAGCCCACATGACATATGTCAAGTTTGTGAATAGAGATTTAGGTTTCTTTGGGGTGCTACAGGAATCAATTATATTGTATTTTTATTTAATACGCCAACTCAATCTCCTGCTAGTTGATTTTGATATGATGCAGGGATCCAGCCAACGACCTTGACAGTTAAAGGCAAGAATGTTACCCCTGGGTCAAACCGGGGGGCAGCAGCCAACATTGTGTACCCCTCCTGACTGAGATCTCAAGGCAGTGGCATTGCCGAGCTGTTATTACTTGTCCACAAAGATGCAGCTGCAATAGCCAGGATGCACCAGCACCGGTCTAGTGATGGTCCCGATGGACTGTTTTAGTTCTCTGACTGCTGTAACCTGCTTGCTCCTTGGTGGAAATTCAGAGGCATTGCTCAGTGCTACTGCTGGAGAAGGCTAGCGTGGACGGCTGGAACCCCAATGCTCTGGCTGGCTTCAGGCGGCCGCACACATGACCTTAGCAATAAAATTACATTGATACAAATAAGGCATTTTTTTTGTTTATCAAGCATGATATTACTCACCATTCACTTGCAATTTCCTTTTGCAGCAAATATAAAGCGCCTAGAGAGAGATTGAGTTCTCTGACAGCGCTTTATCAAGCGCATTATTATTATTATAAGGCATTTTCTGGAGAGGAAGCATGTCAATCATTTGTGCTGTGTCAGCACTCGCGAGCACACAAATATGCATTCGAGCACACAGAGCAAAAGCTGCAAGGATCATGTGGGTTTTTAGCTCTTTTTTTTAAAGTTCTTAAGTCGAGAAATATCGTGACTTCAGCTGGGATTAGTCTGTGGGAGCACTTGAACTGCCAATCTCGGTGCTCGATGTAATGTGACGTAGCTCCGGCTTCAACTCTACAATGATACAAGGGAGTAGTATTGGTTCACCTGCTTAGGCTGATCACCGGCCAGCGTCAACTGGCACCATACTTCAATGGGCATCAACATCCAGCTCGACTAGCTCACCTCAACACACCAGCTCGAGCAGCTGCAACAAGCAATGAACAAGATGAAGGTCAGTGCCACTAGTCTGACCGCCACTCGCACCCTATTTGCAGAGTGCCTGGCAGACCATTCGGGAGTCTGAGCCCAGCAAGGCCAAATTTCGCCGGTTTGACCGCGAGTAGGCTGCTCTGAAACCTACAGACTGCCTCGCTGGAGATATATTATAGTATGTTATGATCTATATTAATTCCTCACCGTGAGGTTATAAAAGTTATGGATTATCTTATTTAATGTTTAAAACCCTGTCTTCCTTCAGAAAACTTCTATGCCAATTTTCACCATGCTTCAATGGGCTGGTGTTACTTGATGAATGGTTTTATGATTTAAGTTACAAACTTGCCGTTAAGTCTTATGCACTAAAGTCCTATGCCACAGACACAGCACTTGTAATAGTTCTAGAGCATTCTACCACTAACCATTCGGTCGTGCTTCCCGTATAGCACATGTAAAGTGCCTAGAAAGAGGTTGAGTTCTCTAAGGGTGCTTTAACAAATGTATTATTATTATTATTATTAGTCAATGTAGACGGGTGATCAAATATCGGTGAAGCTGATGCCTTAAAGTGCAGCTTTCGGAAGCAATAAGTAGGCCACAGATTACAAAGAACAGCTGCATTTATTGGATTTATTTAGCATTGGGTGTTCGCGACTGCTGATGGTAACAGCAATCAGTTTTACAAACGGTGGACAAATATCAAATAAAGACGATCTATTTCGGTCAGCTTTCCCTTTGTCTCGAAGAAGTTTTTCTGTTCCATTGTGCTTTGCGTGCCAACCTGAACGGATCCAATGAACTTTTCAATAGCCACGAGTCGAACCTGCTGGTGGCCACGAGTGTCTTCATGTTTACTTTACACTGACCCACAAGGCCCTCCACGGCTTAGCTCCTTCATACCTAGCTGATCTGCTGCATCAGTTTCAGCTTGTTCGCGCCCTCAGGTCCTGTGTGGACAATAAATTAGCTGTCTCATTCCTCCGCTTAAAGACAGTTGGCGACAGAAGCTTTAGCTCTGCAGGTCCTAGACTGTGGAACTAGCTTCCACAATTCTTACGCAACGACAACTACTCTCCAACTGCCGACTATGTCACATCTTTTTCAGCGGTCCTGAACTGCTACTTCTATGCTACTCACTACCTCAACTGCTCTCCTGACTCAGCTATGCTGCCCACTTTCTCCTGTTGCGTGAGACGAAGTCTGTTGGCTACCGAATGCGTACCGAAAGCCGCTTAGGCTGAGAGTGGGCTATACAAAACTCTCCTGCGTAACACCCACATGGTCTTCATGACTTTGTGGAGTTACTGACGGAGATACAGTACATTACATTGCATTTACCATGCTGGACTAAGCATGACACTTGCTTGCTCTTGCATGCAATACCATCACATCGTGCATATCACTAGCCCTTGAGTATTAGTTGTGTAGCAGGGAGTTGGAAAGCTCCTTGGCATAGGCGATCTCTAAAGTTCCCATCCAAGCGATCTGTTGGCACTAGTATTAATAGTATTCCTAATATTATTATTGTTATTATAACCTGGTAGTCTTTTTGGCAGTTGAGACACACGTCTTAGCTACTCTATTGTCCATAATGGAAACGTTTCGACGTTTGACGAGTCAATCCTTGCTTCTGATGATCGGTTATCATAGCACTGGGCTCCTCTGCCATATTTGTCAAGTGTCTAACGGCATCGTCTTTAGAATGAGATGTCGTCACTGAAGGCCGACAATAAAAAGCTGCATCGGCTGGCTGGTGACAAGACCGCTACAGGCGGTTGTGGAGGGAGTCCTAGCAGTGCAGGCTCTCCAATTTCTAGTACTAATAGCTCTAGAGCACCCGTGTTTTTTGGACAGTACACCGACCAATCTTTATTACCCCCGTCCAGTGCAGGCCTCGACATGATTCCGACGGCACTGGTGACCAGCCTCAACAGCAAGACCACCAGCCTCGGTGAGCTTGTGTCTGGATGTCCACATGTCCACTGTTGTATTGTTGAGGCAACTTGCTGCAGCTTGCCGGTGAATCATCAATATCACGTGTCCCAAAGCCGAAAGGAATTAATCCAAGTCACACTACTCCCGGATCCAAAAAGTAGTTATGTGAGCAACAGTTTGAACGTCCTTTTGCATTGAGATACGTTGGTTACGTGTATACTCGTGAGTGATGATTACCTGGGCTTCCTCGTCACTTTTGTAACTTGTGAAGACTTTATGAATCCTGATATGCTAGATGCCACTAATGAAAACAAGTAACTGTATCCATGGCTAGCCCTTGCGATGCACGTAGGTAATAATAATAATAATAATAATAATGCACCTGATAAAGTGCCTTAGAGAACTTAATCTCTTTCTAGGCACTTTACATTTGCTGTATGTATCGTATCGGTCACACACACCGTTAACCTTACTATTTTGATTCAATATGCCTTCTCTGCTTTCCAAGGCGTTGTTTTATACAGAAATGGCCATCAAACATGGTTCTCTTTCGCGTGACCTTATGAACTGGGTTGGGCGAATTCGGCAATTTGAGCCTTGAGACGACGATTCCTTTTATGCTGTTACTTGACCGACAAGTAGTGGCCAAGGAACCATGCTCTTAAGCCGCTTGTCAAAAAATCATGATCGAAGCAATGCAATGACTGCCTACCATTATATCGATCGTCTGTCTGATTCCGAAGCAAATCAAATATTAAGGTCAATTATGCTGTGCTGCAGTATTTTCATTCGTGTGCTCTTTGGCTGCCAAGTCGAAGTGGTCTCATGTTCGTCTTGCTCTGTCATAATAATTGAAGAGTTTAGCTATTTTAGTAACAACAGTAAGAGACGTTTGTGTAGTGCCCCAAGAGAACCAAATCTAGGCACTTTTCAATATGCTTGAAAGGAGGCATGTGTATTAGAGTTTGATCGCATGCACAGTGTCAGCACAGAGGAGCACGTAAAGGACGATTCACGTGTACAGAGCAAATGCTGTGAGGAACTCGTCTTTTTTAACTTCTTCATAAATGCCAGTGGGATAAGAAGATAATGCCCACCCTGCACGTTGTCCTGCTGTAACCGTGTGGCACCACGTAGCTGACTGATACTGGCAGGAGCCACGTGGTTTGCGACTGCTAGACCAACTAGTGGACACCTGCCCTCTCATGCAGTGACGAGGGAAATCCATACCTTAGTATCTGGCTGACCTGCTGCTGAAGATACTGAAAATGTAAATGTATAACTAATTCATTTGTGTAGACCCTAGAAGAACCTAAATCTCTATCTGGGCGCATATACTGCAGGGCTTGAGTTTACGACCTCGGTCGTTAATTGTAAGCACCTTACTCCCTGGCCAATGCTGCCTGAGTGATGTTGTGATATTGTCTTGGCTACAGGCTGCTGGACACATACATGGGTGCACTGAACGTGTCTGGCAAGACCAGATGGGATGTGCTCGACAGCCAAGTTCGGAAAGTCTTCAAGCACAACTAGTCGCGAATCGAACAGTCGAAAAACCTCGGTCTCACCACAGCGAGCATCCAGGCATTCACTGTAGGCGAGGTGGTGCGAACCAAAGGTAATGACATCAGCACTGGGCTGCTACAGTGTGCAAGCTTGCTGCTGCTTTGGTCGGCCTCGGAAGACGATTTAGTAGGCACATCGGGCTTTCTTTAAAAATCCCACAGTGTGGCCGTGTCTGATGTATGATGCCGGCGCATTTGTATCCATTCGGTGCTATGCCGTGCTCACAGCTGCATGCTCTCCAACGCTGGAACCTGTCGTCTGCAGACGCCCACGTGCCAGAGCTGCTGCCATGCGGCTATCTGGTGGGCAGCACGACCAACATCCGGGTGCACCTGAAAGGCGCCGAGCAGAGCTCGGTGGACGGCTTCGCCTTCGAGACTGGCACGCCCAAGAGCATCGTGCAGCGCTACGTGGGGCTGCTGTTCGAGCACCGGCGAGTCGTCCTCTGCGGCCCAAGTGGCACCGGCAAGACGTACCTGGCACAGCGGCTCGCCGAGCACCTGGTGGCCAGGTGAGCACTCCAATCGAGCTCGATGCATCGTTGCTACCCTGGTTTCGCCCAGGGGTCCTGGCACTTGCCTTCGACGACGACTGGCGTCGTGGGCTGGAGGCCTGCTGCAAGTGTAAAGTGCCTGGTGTTCTCTTTGTGTGCAAGCCATGTAGATCAATTTTTATTTTATTTTACTCATCACTATGTATGTCATATGTGTGGGTGAGCGCCATAAAACTAAAACTTGGCTGAGCCCAGTGCCTGAACAAAATGAACGAAATTTGTCAGCGATCATCACTATGTCGTTGGCCATTAATGATTGTGCATAGTTCTTAGCATATTGCTGCGGCATTCTGGCACCGATTTCGATGACACTATTGATCGTGCTAAATCTTCCGACTCGGAATTATCCGATAAGTTCAAAATTGTGAGATCTTAAAGTAAATCTCAGTTGGTATCCGTCGATCAGATCCACTTCGTCGGACCACATGGCATGGCTGTAGTGGGGCTATGCGTGGCATTACTATCATCAAAGAGAAATATGCATTAGCCGGTGACCCTGTGCATGTCATCATTAACCATGTTATTCTTGTTGTTTATTGAACATGTTACCACTAACCATTCGATCGCGGTTCCTGTGTAGCAAATGTGAAGTACCTAGAAAGAGATTGAATTCTCTGAGGGTGCTTTATCAAGTGTGTTGTTATTAGCAAAATGGCAATTTGACAGTTCCCAAAGTCTTCGTGACGATGATTTCGAACTATGGCTCAAAATAAATAAATTGCTGGTGCTGCTTTTGCTGCTGGAAATTACGGAAAAGGCTGGTGTACAATCCTTTCGAGTTGTCGACTGATGTTTCGATCTGGCTCTGGGGTGCATCTTGCAGACTGCCGGTTAGCACCTACAAGCTCACACAGGACTGCTCACACTAATGAAGACAAGACGAAGGAGTAGAAGGTGGATTTTGAGCTTCGTTCTCAGTGTCATCAGGTTATATGCCTTCAATATCGTGATCGATCCATTTCTGCTGAATAAATAAAAAATATTTGCTGATTTAAAAGCTTTTTGTTTAGAGACATAAGAGCCTTACGGCTATCACCACCACCCACAGTGGCAATATAAGATTGCCCACTGCAAGATTCGAACCCATAGACGAACCTATGAACCGAGATCGTGAAAAGCAACCGCCTTACCTCGTGAGCCATAAAGGCTCACCTGTATACATCTTCCCTATGTAAGGAGCAAGGCATCCCCCTGACTTAACTGCATGTAAAGCGATGGTACAAGCCGATGCTTCCTCAGGACACGTTTTATCCATGCGAATCGGCCTTTGTGTTCTCATGATTCGACTCATCATATAATCGCCAATCCTCACTCGCTCACTAGCTTTTAAGGCTATAAAAAGTGCCCGTGGGGATTTAGCTCTACAATGGCATCAACAAATTATTGTATGAATATTATTATTGCTATTAAGTATTGCTGCTATCAAGGAGTCTCGCCTAGGGATAAGGCATTTGCACTTCACGACTCTGGTTGTTGTGTCCAGTCGTGAATTAGAAATCCTGTATTGCCTGCTGTGAGCAGGGTGATAGCCACATAGGTTCTGCTGCTGCTTTATAAATGAGGCTATTGAATAAGCTAACCTTTGTGTTTACTTTACTTGCCTGCTAGCTGTGTTTGGCTGCAGCAGAAGCTAGAGTACCATCTCATGTGGATAGATACTGTGCTTCTGCAGCATTAGGATCCTTATTAATTGCTTTATTGATTCTAGCTTTATCACCATGCTTGCAGGAGCAATTACGAGGCAGGCCTGGTCGGCATGCGACACGCCCGTGCCACTGTGGCCACGTTCAATGTTGACAACAAGTCGTGCTCTGATCTGAAGCAGTACTTGACGGCACTCCGAGAGCAGTGTGAAAGCACTGCCGCGGCAGCAGCCGCAGGCTCCGCAGTGGCATCTGCTCGAGATCACCTCCTGCCAGCAGCCGTCATCATCGACAACCATCAGGCTGCATGCATTGGCAGCAGCAGCAGCACGTCGCTGTCCACTGCCTTTGCCGGCTTCCTCAGCCACAAGCACCCCCACTGGTACTGCTCGCTTGTCCTTAGCGCTCGTGGCACTAGCGCTTGCTCCTGGTCGGCCGTGTGTCGGTCTCCGACGTCTGTTGCTGTGAGTGCACGTGAGCTCTATAGTGAGAATCTGTTGACTGCTTCTCTTTTTGCATAGTCCTTACCTAATATGCACGATGACTCAGGGCGGAAGCAATGGTGGTGGCGGTGGCTGTGTTGGAAGCAGCACCACCAACCTTCAGCTGCATCACAACTTCAGGTAGGGCATGTCTGCAAGCACCTGTAACTTCGAAGCTTGCAGCGCTCTGCCGGCAGCCGTTCGGTAAAGAACAACTTGTACATGAGTGGATCAGGCAGCTGCTGCCACTATGAGGGTCGATCCACCCCCTTCCTAGTCTGCTTCACTTTTCTTCACTTGCCTTTAGACTGAGGATCTGATGCTCCTTCCTCCATGCTCCTTATGCTCTTCCTACCTCCCCCTCTTCCTCATCCTGGACGTCGCCAAGGCCCAAGCATGGTTCATCGATCTGTGGAATCACACCATCGTGCCCCATCTGATGCAGACCATTCGGGTCGGCTTGCAGGTGGGTATTGAGTGCAGCTGTGAGCATGGGCTGACTCAGTCTTGGGTGGAGCTGTTTTTGGTGCATGTGCTCACGTGAGGTCGAATACTGGTATGTCATTCATAGATTTCTAGAATCTTTCTTTGGATTGCTGCTGTTTCGATAGTCGTGATTTTTATGGTTTTGATCTGATGGGATTTTGAAGTGTCTGTAACTCAGGCAGAAGTGTTTTTGCCACCACGTGATAGATCAGCCATCGTCAGATGGCAGAATACATGTTCTTGATATATGTGTAATCCGCACATATGCATGGTGTGTGTGTGTTTGTTTGTGTGTGTGTGCCCTCGCGTGTGTGTGTGAAGATATGAACGAGCTAGTAAAATTTAATGTGAATGAGCTGATCGTGTAAATGTACCATGCTTGAGCTAATCTCAGTATTACTTGACGTCCCGGCAGAAGATGTAGGCATAACGCCGGAAAGCATGGCAGCAATGGCGCCGAGGGAGGAAGATAGCATTTTTTTGCCGGTAGACGCAAGCATAATCATCTCCTCTCAAGGTGAAGACGGTGTGCTTTAACCCACTATATTTAACTTGTAGGTTTTGTTTCGTTGCTAAAAAAATAGAAAACCGTGTTTAAATACTTTTTAAACTGTTCCCTCATAAAAATTTTGCTACACTGAGAAAAAGCTAAACAAGTTACCCGGCAACAAGGGGACGGGATCACCATCTAGTAAGCAGACAAACGGTTCAGCCTTCCTAAGCAAACTTTGTAATGACAGCCTGCTCTATTTTGCTCGTGCTCGTATACAGATGCTGGTTGTTATGTATGTGCAAATCTTTGGCTTGCACTGGCTGCACATGTACGTGTGCTTGCAATCTTTCTGATTGTAGCTGCAGTTAGTAACCTGTGCATCATTTGTGGAAGCATGCGTATGGGCAGGTGGTAACTTGTTGAAGCAATACAGAGCATCCTGCCTCTCATGATGCCCACTGACACCAGCTGCTGCTGGTCTCTGCAAGTGAGATGGCCGCTCACTCTACTGAGTGCAGCATCAGCCGGTATTTTTTAACGATTCCACGTACACTTGGGCGTGCTTTGCCTACCAACGTCTGGCTGCCGGACAGCCAATGGAAGCAAAGGAGCAGAAATCGATACAAGTGTAGCAGTGACTAGCCAGTCACGTGTGTGCCTAGTCACGTTGGTGCTGACGCCTGAAACCTGTAGGACGCCTAAGCCGACCCTTGGGTTACGCTGCTCATGACTGGTGTCTATTAGCTATCACCTGCGAAATGGTTTCTACTGCTGTCGACTGTAAGTGCAGCCTCTTCTCACGATGCACCAAGATGTCTTCACGCGCTAATGCACCGTGTGACACTTTGAAAGGTGAAGTTAGACGCTTTTTGAAGCTCAGGCTCGTGTAACGAGATTTCAAGGAACTCGATGTGCTGTTGCTCTGGCGTCCTTTGTCAGATCCCTCTGTACCAAGAAACGAAGGCTCGGCACCTTCTATGCGTGCAGTCTACTCGGTGTCTTGGACATCAGACGAATCGATTTGCATGTGAAGCATGTTGAAGGAGCGGGTAGGCCATGGTGCCAAGTATGAATGGCTATGAGCACCCCATGGAGCCTAGCTTCTGCCGACTGCTGCTGCTGCTGCTGCAGTATCCAAGGCGGCTGGTGTCGATGCTCGACGCGCCTGGCTGTGCTAAGTAAGCTGCAGTGCATGTAGTGCTCGATGGCTCAGCTCGTCGTGGAGCTCCGTGCTGCTCGTGCATGCGTCTGCCTCTGCCTCTTGTCTGCAGCATAGCTGCATCCGGGCTTTGCTACAGTCGAGTAGTATTTTCTATGCGTTGGCTGACAGTGAGTCCCTGGACGTTTTCGCAGGTGGTTTTTTAACAATTAATCATATTCATCAAGTTTTGCTACTCACTTGGCCTTGTAATAAATATTATTAATACGAAACTTATTTTCTAGCACAGCCTCAGAGTTTCTGTCTCTTTCCTACGAGCGATGCATGTGCT
Source organism: Cristatella mucedo (assembly GCA_009760855.2). Classification (NCBI taxonomy): domain Eukaryota; kingdom Metazoa; phylum Bryozoa; class Phylactolaemata; family Cristatellidae; genus Cristatella; species Cristatella mucedo. The sequence goes on from WPIO01000256.1 coordinate 61,505, forward strand.
ATTAGCAGAAGACTTCCCCTAAATCTGTGTATAGCTTTTAAGTGGCTGTTCACTCGAAGCTTGAAAATCCAGATTCCTCAGTGGACAGTCTGATTTTCTATCCAACATGTCTGTAAACATATTTTTTAGAAATACGATATGTTTTAATGCACCGAGTTTCAAAGAGTGGTAATACATTTTACACTGGCTTTCGTGCAGGAAAAAAACAGGGAAAGCATTAACTTTGCTTGTACCTTGCTAACCAAAGGCAGGCACAGCACGACTTCCGGTCAGTTTAGCTCCCTCTGGTAGTCACCAAATAATAATAATAATAATATTGCACTTGATAAAGCGCCCTCAGAGAACTTAATCTCTTTCTAGGCGCTTTACATTTGCTGCAAAGTGATATGCAATAGAATAGTAAGTAAAATCATGCTTGAAAAACAAACAAATGAATAATATGGTTAGGGGTGACATGCACAGGGTCAGCATGCAAATGTGGTTAGTGGCAGCATGCACAGTGTCAGCACGCATAACCACATCAAGGACGAATCACAGGGACCCACTAAATGCTGTCCTAAATAGGTTTGTTTTTAAGTTTCTTTTAAATGTGGTCAGGTCAGGGGATGTTCTGACGCAGGTCGGGAGGGAGTTCCAGGCTTTGGGAGCATACGAGCTAAATGCACGGTCTCCAAAGGATTTAAGGTTTGTACGAGGGATTTCCAGACTGTCGGATTCCGAAAAGCGAGTGGTACGATGCTTGGCCTGATGGGGTGGTATATCTGAAAGATAGGCTGGAGCCATAGAATGAAGAGACCTAAAAGTGAGCGACAAAACCTTGAAGTCAATCCGTTGCCTCACTGGTAGCCAGTGCAGGTCGGCGAGAAGTGGAGTAATGTGGCAACTGCGACGCTCACGACAGACAAGCCTAGCTGCAGAGTTTTGCACCAGCTGCAATCGCCTGATCGCACATGCTGGTAGACCAGTAAGCAGTGAGTTGCAGAAGTTGAGACGGGATGTCACGAATGCATGGACCAACTTGGACGTGGTATCCTTATCTAAACAAGCCCTAATTTTAGCAATGTTATGAAGCTGAAAATAGGCAGATTTGACTGTGGAGCTGATGTGGTCGTCTAACGAGAGGTTGCTTTGGAATATGACACCTAGATTTCGAGCTGATTCAACTGGAGATATGCTGGCAGAGCCAATTTGGAAAGTCAGCCTTTCCAATTTCTGAATCACACTGGGTTTGCCCATAACTAGCAAGTTAGTTTTATCATCGTTTTGTTTTAGAAAATTTGCTGCCATCCATGTGCGGATGTCATCAATGCATGCAGCAAGTGAGTTGAGAGAATTCGAGGTGCTTGAAGGCTGGGAGGGATCAAAGCAAAGGTACAACTGAGTGTCATCCGCATAGAAGTGAAAGCCTAGATTGTGCTTGGCAATCACATCAGCAAGAGGGAGAGTATAAACGGTGAAAAGGACCGGACCTAGCACAGAGCCCTGAGGTACTCCATATTTTAGAGGTACTTCAGATGATCTTTGTCCATTCACGTCAATACTCTGGAGTCTCCCACTGAGATAGGACCTGAACCACTGCAGAGCAGTGCCAGTGATGCCCAGGCGAGATGAGAGGCGCTCTAGAAGTCCTTTGTGATCGATGGTATCAAAAGCTGCCGAAAGATCGAGCAAAACAAGAAGAGACACTCTACCCATGTCTGCATTCCTAAGTAGGTTGTTGTATACCCGAAGCAATGCTGACTCTGTGGAGTGATTAGCTCTAAAGCCAGACTGGAACTTACTAGCAAGGTGTGACCTAAGCTGATCCAAGCAGAAGCTGTGCAGCCAGACTGCCGTGTGACAGTGAAGAATGGGCCTCAGCTCAGCCTAGAGCTCAAGCAACTAGAACGCATGGAAACCGTTGAACAATTGCTCTCAGTTGATAGCCCTTTATAAGCCTGTAGCTATGCAAGGTTTATTAGTGCTCATAGCCCAATGAATGATTTTAGGAAACGGGACTGCTTGATTCAGCCGGGAAGCTTGACTGCAGCTGGTTTCGGTTGAGCAGGGAAATCACAGGGAGCTTGAGACATATTGATACTAATTGTTATGGTAAGCCCCAACGTGCACTTCATAAAGAGAGTTTGGTGGGCTGATGCCCTTATTAGCACAAGCGACAGGTTTATAGATGAGTTTAATAGAGGCATGCTTAAAGGATGATAGAGAAGTAGGGTAGTTAAAGGGTAGGGCAGTGAAGCCATTGGCATAGAGGATCTGTTCAAGCGATAGATACACTACACAAACTGTTCAGATGATACAGTGGAATAACAAAAGGTTGGCATAAGGCAGCGGTATTGGAGAGTGCATGAGGTGATTATAAGAGAATGATAATAATACATTTTAATAGCGCTCTAAAAGAACTCGTGTCTTACATGAAGCTCTACAAGCAGGAGAATAACTACCCATGGGTGAGTGACAAACAGGGTATCGTGCAAGCAAACGCAAGCACAGCCCAACAAACGCAAGCATAGCCCAATATGGTTAAGCAAACATGACGACACTAATGGTCACCGGTTAGTAAGACGTGGATAGTAATATGCACAGAATCATGTGAGGTACAGTGGACGCAAAAGGTGCGATTGTTTGCAAAAAGGAGACCCCCACCCCCGGCAAAAAAGAGATTACTGGGGCAAGGGGAAAGCTGACCGGACAAACCAGTAGTTTGAGTTACGAGCTCCGGCGAAGAACGAATTAAGCTCGTAAGCCGATGACCACTCTAAATGCAACATGGGAGTTACAAGAAACCGATGCGTCAGCGTGCTGGGCGGGACCAAAGCTAACACACAGCGATGAATGTCAGAGAGTGCAAGTCTTGTAAAGAAGAGGATCGAGCACAGAGCCCATTGATATAATGTACATCTCGAGTGCTCAATTCCGTTCGCACAAATAGATTGGTGTATTCATGAGAAATAAATATATCCTAGCTTATTAAACAGCCTCTTTTTGTATAGCGACAGAAGAGCCTTTACGGCTATAACCACCGCTTGTATGCACTGAATCACGTGAGGTAACGTGTACGAAAAAGGTGCAGGTTCGCGAAGGACCCCGAAGCCAAGAAGAAGAGATAAATGCTGCGAAGGGAAAGCTGACCGGACGAGTAGTTTGAGTTCCGGGGCGGAGCGAATTGAACTCGTAAGCCGAAGTACCACTGTACCGGTGCAGCTGTACAGATACTGTACCGAGCAGGTGCGTCTTTAGCCGAGTGGTGCAGGTACGGACAGTTGCCCATAGTGAGTTCCAGATTTTCAATAGCTGCGAGCCAAAGGTTAGATCAACGAAACATTTCCCTTTGCAGTAAATGTAAAGCACCTAGAAAGAGATTTAGTTCTCTGGGGGCGCTTTATCGAGTACATTGTTATTATTATTATTTTAGCTTAGTCCGAGAGATGGCTAGATGCTGAGGAAGGAGCAGGTGCTTCAAGAGCGAACTGGAGGAGCAGAGAGGCACATACGGATGTAGCCTTCGTGGAAGCAGCTCCGGAACACGCGGAGTGAAGAGAAAGAGGGTGAGAAGGAGAGAGGGCACATGCTGGGATTCCCTCGATGAAGAGAATCGCTGTAGTCTAAATGCGATGTCTTTAAAGCATTAACTAGTCTGGCTGTCTTACTCTTATCAACTAGTTCAGCACAAACCGGTATGTGTGAATGTGTGTGTGTGTGCGTGTGTGCGTGTGTGAGTGTGCGTGTGTTTGCGCGCGCGCGCGTGTGTGTGTGTGTGTGTGTGTGTGTGTGTGTGTGTGAGTGTGCGTGTGTGTAAAATATTTGTTAGGATTGCCAGAACAGGTTACCAAATACGAGAACTGATCACACCGGATCTAAAGAAAACTGGGCTTTCAGTCAGTCGGCGATCGGTCTGTTAAAGTCAGTGTCTGTTAGTCTGTCATGCTTGGTCGCTCAGGCTTTAGTCTGCCGGTCAGTCTGTCGAGGATCGAAGATAGTTGGGTTAAGGTCTGACAGGGCAGTGGGGAGGATGTAGCCCCAATCCGTTCTGCTTTATCAACTAAGAACTGAGGGAAACACGTTAAACTGATTTAACAGCCTCGTTTAAATAGCGGCAGAAGAACCAACAAGGAGAATCACTCGGCATATTCGTCGTTGAGATCGCCGGAAAGTATGCTTGCCTGAGAGCTTTTTTGAAGAAGGTCGATCGTGGATATTAACACTTTCGGGCGTCGACCATCTCTCTTACTGCACTTGCAATTCACTAAAGTGGATTTATATGTGAACTACGACAATCCTCAGATGCCAGGCGGTGGGCAGTGAGTACCGAATTTCATCGAAATATCGCTCTCCAGAAGAAACTGTTGCTTTTTTTTAAAGCCTACACTACCTTTGGAGTTGCTACGGAAGGAACAATTTCTATGCTGTGGTAAACAAGCGGGCCAAGCTGGCTGGCTTCCGACTGAAACTAAACGTTATCTAAAGAGAAAAACGCGAAGCTTCTCCCGAAAGGCAGCTAGCATCATTAATTAAAATATGCAAAACGAACTAAATTAACTTAAGACATCAACCACGATAAGGTAGATAAATCAAATAAGCTATTAGTAAATTCAAAAAACCTCTGCATTTGATTGCCGAAAGGGCTTCCAGCATTCTGAAAATTTCCAATAATGGTCAAAATTTAGAAGTTTTTGGAAATTTGACCTTTGAAAGATAAACATGTAACGCCGAAGGCTCGGCGGAGCAGGCGCAACCTGCCGCTTACCAAGCGCCTTTTCCTTCGGCCGAATGTGGTTCGGTGTGCGTCTGCACTGGTGCAGCTCTCAGCTTAGCCGCGATGGGAGCCCTTGCTTTAGAGGGGGGCGGGGTCGACTAGGGCGCCTAGTACAGACCCAGCTCCTGACTCACCTAGCTCAGGTTAGAATGGAGCTTTATGCAGGCGATGCGGTTAGGAGATGGAGCGACTAATGTGGTTGTCTTAGCGGGTTCGACTTGGACAGCTAGTACAAGCCCGGCTCCTGGTCTACCCGCTAAAGTTAGAATGAAGCCTGGTACAGACGTTGCGGTCAGGATGTGCACCGACTAATATGCTGAAGTAGAAATAGCAGCTGCGCGCGAGGTCAGGAGTTGAGAGGAGAGAGAATATAATGAGACGACTGACAGAGCTCAGGGCTACAGCTTGGGTAGTCGAGCAGAGACTACGCCCCGAGAGCTCGGGGCTGCAGCTTGGTAGTCGATGCGAGACTACGCTTCGAGAGCACGAGACGAACCTACGGCGACGAACAGCTAAGTGCAACTTAGACTGTGCAGTTGTGTTCTGCCGGCTACTCAGTTAGCTGCTCGTATCTTGGGGTGCTGTAGCAACCCGCCTTCACAATCGCTAGCGACGCACGCATAGGATAGTGTATTATACGCGGGCTTTGGGAGTTCGTGTAGTTAACTCCGTCGGTCCGGTACGCGCCGCGTGAACGCATAGGGTAATTTATCATACTCGGGCTTCGGGAGTTCGTGTGTAACCCGGTTCCAGGGGTCAAAGGCTAATTCCCGCCAAACCCCGCCATACTCCGGCCACGCTGCCGCTTGCCATGCCGCCGAGCTAGGGTAAGACGAGCGGCCGTCAGGTTAAACATCTTTATAACGCATGCGCCAACAACAACGGGGGAACTAAACAAGTCTACAGGGAGGGTCCTATACACAGATCACTACGGGGGCGCAAGACGACGCAGCAAGCTCGAACAAACGTGTTAGTTGGGGTCAGTCGGCTTCTGCAGTCCTGTCGTTGTATCGACTCCGAATCCAACAGTACGAGCGTACGCCGTCCAAAACCCGGCTGGCTGAGTAACTGCTGGCTAGTCCGAGTCGACAACTACCACAGTCGTAAGCTTCCACCGAAAGACGCCAACACACGGGGCGGGGGTCACGAACACGCTACACGGGGAACGCGGTATAAACAAGTCAACAACGAGCGAGCTATCCAGCTCCGCTCGGGCCTTGGGTACTCGTTCCCTTGCGTGCGTGGCAGCATCGCCGGAGCACGCCTGCACGAATCCAGGTGCATAACTCGGCGAGACCGGGAGCCTCCAACACCACGACTTACCAGGCCAACTTCCCGTACCCAAGAGCCCCAGTGACTTCACGTCACCGCATACATCCGGCCGTGCCGTAGGTCCGACCCCGGCCTAGCCGGTGACCCTAACCCTCACTATAGCCGTCCGGTCCCAGCCAATCGAACCCAGCCTGGGTACACGTGTAGTTAACTCCGTCGGTCCGGTACGCACCGCGTAAAGCGCTTGCGCCGGCGCGTAACCGCTACGAACAGGCCCACAATAAACTGTTGCTTTCGGCACCCAGTTGTGGCCGCCTGTGTTTTAACCGCACTGCAGCGCTGCATCACACAGTCCACCGGTAGAGAACCGGGGGACGAGCTTCTGCGCGGTTACACGTCTTCGCGAAATAAGCAGGCCACCTCGGAATGGGGCGGTCCTGGCGCTGACCTACTTACTACTACTAAGGGGGTCGTGAGTCCGCGGCGTGAATAAGAAAGATAAACATGCCGAGAGGGGATTTTACTGAGCTTTACTCGCAAATGCACAATGTCGCTGCGCATCTAGCTCAGTTTTACCTCTACACTCCTCACAGGCTCTCACCAGCACAAGTACTCTTGCGGAGGAAACGCGTCAGCCCACTTAGGCTACCAACGTCAATAGTGGGGAACGACCCAAGTAGACAGAGGAGCGCGAACCACCGAAATATCTCACACAATATTCCGAATTACTTCTAGTTCGCATAGGAAAATCCTTATGCTGAGACCACGTGCGCAGGCACACACACAAAAACACCAACAAATTCAACATGCCAGCGCGGGCGCCATTTCAAGCGCGATACGACCGTATTCGGTGGCGTCCGTCTCGCCCAGTCCAGCCAATCGCCGGGAAGCAGCCCGCCCTGCTCCCTCGCTTCCAGAAAAACGAGTACGGCAGCTTCTGGCAGAGGAGTCGAAACTAAGCCGAAGAGAGAGCCGGGGCGGAAAAAAAGACCCGGATCGAGTGTCGCTCTACTCTTAAATACCTAACTGAGACAGTGGGGCTGCAAGAGCTTAGTGGGATTGGGCCGGGCACCGTGCCCCATTACGGTTAGGAATTCAGACCACCGCTTGGCCAACGGATGTGCAAACCAGTCCAGCTTGAATGCCGAAAAGGTTCCAGACGATTCTTTTTGGACAGATTTATGGCCAAGGTTGACAAGCCAGCCAGCATCTATCAGCTGCGCCTGTGGATAGCAGACCGATTCTAAAGGCCGAATCGCCACCGCTGGTCACAGAGCTTCCTGGCTCGCTCTAAATCTTTTGCTTTCTCACCGCACTGGCACTTCTCTCTGGCTCACTGCTCCAGGACGAAGGAGTCTTTGCCCGCCGAGCAGTTCTCGTTCGTGCTAAAATTAAGCCAAGGCCAGCACGGCGCTACCAGCAAGTTATAAATGCTTTGTTATCCCAAGTTTACGGGATTGACAAATTACTGGAGGATCGTAAATAATGTTATTTTGTGAGATGCGCTCACACTGAAAGTAGCACATTGAGATCAACAATGTGAGTGTTTGCGGATACTGCAATCTCCAAAGGCATGACGTTTTTGCGAATTTTATAATAATGATAATAAATTTGATAGAGCGATCTCAGAGAATTTCTTTCTAGGCGCTTTCTATTTGTGGCAAAGGAAGCACGATCGATTGTTTAGTGGCAGCGTGCTCAATAAACAACAATAATTACACGGTTAGTGTGATATGCACAGGTTCAGCGTGCAAGTACGGTTAGTGGCAGCATGGACAGTGTCAGCACGCTCGTACATGAAAGCTGCCCAGCCCTAAGCGGACGCGAATCTATCACTTCAAACTTTGGAAAAACGTTAACTTTTCAAAATAAGGACACGCCTCTTTCAGATTAACCGTCCTGCTGACGGTTATACCAAGCAAAAAGGGTAAACCAGCTAGCCGAGCTGGAATTCATTACCGACTTGCGTCACGACATCTCCTGATTTGACCACATTTAAAAAGAACTTAAAATTACACATATTTAGGACAGCATTAAGAGGGTCCCTGTGACTAGTCCCTTATATGCTTATGCATGCTGAACCTGTGCATGCTGCCATTAACCACACTTGCATGATGAATCTATGCATTTCTTACGCAACGACATCTACTCTCCAACTGCCGACTATGGCACATCTTTTTCAGCGGTCCTGAACTGCTACTTCTATGCTACTCACTACCTCAACTGCTCTCCTAACTCTGCTATGCTTCCCACTTTCTCTTTGTTGCGTGAGACGAAGTCTGTTGGCTACCGAATGCGTACCGAAAGCCGCTTAGGCTGTGAGTGCGCTATACAAAACTCTCCTGCTTAACACCCACATGGTCTTTATGACTTTGTGGAGTTACTGACGGAGATACATTACATTACATGTCACCCCTTATCACGTTATTCAAGTTTTTTATCAAGCATGATATGTCTCATTCAATAGCGTTTCTCTTTGCACAAATATAAAGCGCCTAGAACGAGATTGAGTTCTCTGAGGGCGCTTTATCAAGTGAATTATTATTATTATTATTAGCGGACTACTGAGCACGCTCCGTGGGCGTGTAGCCTCCTTCAGCAAGCGGCTAACTAAGGCGATTAATCCTTTTTAACTTGCCATATGTGTGTTTATATTTGTCGTCAGGTGACTATTGGTCGGAAACAAAAGCGAACTGTCGGTCGGCAATTTGACTATCGTCAGGGATAATGTAATTTACTTGCAGCCCGAAACCGGAGTAACTAAGGAGTCCATGATCACTCTACCCGTTGAATCCCGGTGATCCGTTTCCTGTAACGGCAAGTGACCGCGAACCGGTGGTGTCGGACGCGGTCGGGTTCGCTAAGCGGCCTTGTTACTCGGATCTAACTGGAGCGTCATTCCCTAGAAATCAGCCCGCATATTTGGATTCAATCAGATTTAAGTGAAATTAAGGTGATTTTTATTCCTCATTTATGCCGTTTATAACTGCGATTTGCAGAAGCGCCTTTCATAGCTCGATTGGAAAAGAGCTGGTAAATCCCGGCTTGTGCTATTGCCGCCTATGGGTAAATGGTTGTCTTAGGTTGGGGTGCCCACACTTAACCGTCATGTAAGATTAAGTGACTCCTAAAAGCGTGCATTGATGTATTTATTGAACTATTTGCTTGATGCATAGCGCTGTTGTTGTGTATGCCCGGTGCTGTTGCTCCTGCTCCTACTTTTGCGATTAGCGCAGCGTCCGGCCACAAACGTATACCCCAACTGCGGCCCGTTTCTGGGCAGTTGACTCGGCGTAGCGTTCGGCCTTTGAAACATCGGCTGCATTTCCCCAAATGCAGCGATTGAGCGGCGGGATTCAGCCAGCTCGCATTCATGTAACTGAGTGCAATAAACGGCGAGTCTCGCTACCGCTCACATCCGTGCTTGTGTTTCCGTGAGACTCAACAAGATCTAACGTCACTGGAGCCACATTAACGCAACACTTTTCATGTTTTTGCCATTCTCAGTTTCTCTCCCAAAACGCTTGAAATGCCATACCCGGTATCTTAGTGAAGTGGCACCTCCAATAACAGTGATCTGAACTACTTTAAGTTTGGAATGTATGATTGTGTACCCAGGCTAGGTCTGGTTGGCTGGGACACGACGGCTGTAATGTGGTAAGGATCACCAGCTAGGCCGGGATCTGACCTAGGGGCATGGCCGGATGTGCAATGACGAAAGGTCACTGGGGCTCTTGGGCAAGGGAAGTTGGCCGAGGAAGTCTTGGTGTTGGAGGCTCCCGGTCTCGCCGAGTAATGCATGTGAATGAGTGCTGGCGTGCTCCGGCGATGCGACTACGCACGCAAGGCAATGAGTACCCACGGCCCGAGCGGAGCTGGACAGCACGCTGGCTATTAAGGCTTGTATATTCCGAGTTCCCCGTGTAGCGTGTTCGTGGCCCTCCATGAGTTGGCGTCTTTCGGCGAAAGCTCTCGACAGTGGCAGACGCCGACTCGGACTAGCCAAGCAGCTACTCAGCTAGGCGGATCTTTTACGGTGTACGCTCGTACTGTTGGATTCGGAGTCAGTACGACGGCGGGACTGCGGAAGCTGACTGACCAACTAACAAGTTTGTTCGCGCTTGCTTCGCCGTCTTACGCCGCCACAGTGTACTTTACGTAGGACCCTCCCTGTAGACTTGTTTAGTTCCCCTGTTGTTGGCGCATGCGGTATTATAAAGAGGTCTAACGTGACGGCCGCTCGTCTTACCCTAGCTCAGTGGCATGGCGAGCGGCAGCGTGGCCGGAGTATGGCGGGGGGGGGGGGCATGGCGGGAATTAGCCTCTGACCGCTGGGCCTCGGCTATAATTGTACATAATTCCAGCCGTTATTGTGTGTAATAGACCTTAGTAGATAATTATTTTTATCATGAGCTGGTTTTGGGTGCTCCAACATGTTTTGTCATAATGCTTTATATGTGTCGTGCGAATGTCATAAGTTGGCCAATCTAATCCAGATATACTTGAGGTGTATGCTCCTTGGTATGTGCCTCAAACTTGAGTGAGAATAGAGTGACTTGGACCTGTTTCTTAATCGTTGTTAAGTCGATTCGAAATATATCCTCAGCTCGACTTGTTTACTTCAACCCCAACCCCATTTGGGTTGTACGTCTAGTGAGTATAGCTCTTGAATGTCATAAAAGTTAGGTTTGCTAATATAGTTACAGTTTGACTCGTCAAATAATTTTCTTTTTTCTATTTAAGCTTATTATTAACAAAAGTATCTTAATCTTTTCAGAGATTTGGCGTGTTTTTGCAGTGCATTGTGAATCTTTTGAGTTTTTCAGATATCCAGTGATGTTTGGCTAGAACCGGTGAAACTCGTGACCTTAATGCTTACGGGTCATCAGACGGCTAGCACGACAGCTTTGATTTTATCAAAATAAAGCTTACGTTACCCTTGTTGTCGTGCCAATTTGCACGCCGAGTGTTACCTTGCTATTTAAAAATATCAAACAAACTGTCGGGGGGGGGGGAGCTGTATTCCATAAGGTGGGACGTAACTTTCAAGCTATTCCCCTAACGCTGGAAGACATGCACATTTAAAACGTATCAAAGAGCTAATTAACAATTCGCTTGAGCTGTAAAGTCACTGGAAATTTCTCATAAGAGAAAAATTGCCTTTCCTTGAGCTTTTCTAAAGCAAAGCCTCGATAGTAAAGCACTGTACACATCATGTATGTGTGTATTTCCGTTTGTAACTCTACAAAGACACCAAGACTATGTCGGCGTTACACAGGAGAGCTTTGTAATAATCATAATATTTTTAATGTACTTGATAAAGCACCCTCAGAGAACTCAATCTCATTCTAGACGCTTTAAATTAGCTGCAAGGGGAAAACCCATTTAAATGGTGAAATGTATCACGCTTAAATAAACAAACAAATTCTAGCTGATTAAACAGCCTCTTTTTGTATAGCGACAGAAGAGCCTTTACGGCTATCACCACCGCTTGCAGTGGCGATAAAGAATCACCCACTGCAGGAATCGAACCCACGACCTCGGGACCGAGATCGTGAAAGCAACCGCCTTACCTAGTGTGCCTGATAAACAGCATGAATAACATGGATAGGGGTGACATGCACAGTGTCAACACGGATAAGCACATGAAGGACGAATTGCAGGGACCCACTAAATGCGGTCCAAAATATGTGTTTTGAGTTCTCTTTAAATGTGGTCAATTCAGGGGATGTTCTGATGCAAGTCGGGAGTGAGGTCCAGGCTTTGGGGCATACGAACTAAATGCAGGGTCTCCAAAAAATTTGAGGTTTGTACGAGGTATTGGTAAAGTTTTGGATTCCGAAATGCAGGTGGTACGATGCTTGCTTGGCCTGGTGAGGAGTAGATCTAAGAGATAGGCTAGAGCCAACGAATGAAGTGACCTATAAGTTAGCGAGTAAACCTTGAAATCGATCGGTTGCTTCATTTGTAGCCAGTGCAGGTCGGCAAGAAGTGGTATGTGAGGCAACTGTGACGATCATGAGAGATTAGCGTAGCTGCAGAATTTTGCAACAGCGGTAAGCGCATGACTTCACTTGAAGGTAGGCCAGCTAACAGAGAGTTACAGAGGTCAAGACACGATGTCACAAATGCACGGAACAACTGAGATGCGGCATCCTTATATAAAGAAGCCCGAGTTTTAGAAATTCTATGTAGCTAAAAATAGGCAGACTTGATTGTAGAGCTGATGTGGTGGTCTAACGAAAAGTCACTTTGGAACATGACACCCAGATTTGGGGCTGATTCAAAAGGAGATATGCGTTTTGCAGAGCCAATTTTGAGCGTTTGACTTTGTATAGCCCACTCACAGCCTATGCAACTTTCGGTACGCATTTGGTAGCCAACAGACCTTGTCTCACATAACAAGGAAAAATTGGGAAGCATAGCAGAGTCAGGAAAGCAGTCCAGGTAGTTAGTAGCATGGAAATAGCAGCTCTGTGTTGTTTGATTTATACGTTCTCCATTATGGCCGAAGTAGCTTGTAGTCTGAATTATCGTCGCGAACAGCACGGAACACTAGCCGACGAGCAACACCACCAGTTGATTCCACCTACACACGGAGCAGGGCGAAGCACGACTCTACTCGCCCCTCTCGCCCACCGGAGTCCCCAGACTCCCTTGTCAAAACAACCTCTAATAGCACGTTCCGGCTGCTTACCACATCGAGTGTCTCAGCCCACTCGTACAGCAATCAGGGGCAGTGTCATCAATTAAATAAAACCACACTCAGGACCGCTGACAAGGATGAGCCATAGTCAGCAGCAGAAGAGTAGTTGTCGTTGTGTAAGAGCGGTGGACGAAAGTTCCACAGTCTAGGAACTGCAAAGCTAAAGCTTCTGTCGCCATCTGATCTGCAAGTGGAGGAATGAAACTGCTAATACATGTTCCATACATTGTCCAATGGCACGAGGAGGCTGAAATTGGTGCAGCCGTTCAGTGAGGTGGAGGAGCCAAGCCGTGGTGGGCCTTGGGTATCCGAGTAAGAACTTTGCTCTGTATCCGTTGATCAACCATCTGCCATCTTAGCTCTTAGCATAGGAAACACGCCGTCAAACCTCTTGGATTTGCAAACAAGCTTGCCTTGCAGCGATATTCACTGTCGCCTTTTGGCTACCGAATGCGTACCGAAAGCCGCTTAGGCTGTGAGTGCGCTATACAAAACTCTCCTGCGTAACACCCCCAAGGTATTTATGACTTTGTGGAGTTACAGACGGAGATATATTACGTTACATCTGCAGTTGCATTGCAGTTGCTAGTTGCTTTTTTCGGTAGCCCAGCCGAAAGGGAATCATAATAATCAACCAAGACGAATCTAAAGAGGTAATTACATTTTTTGCAAGCCATCGTGGAAGACATTTCCTTATCTTAGATAGGGATTGGAAGCGATGGCTAGCTGTGGAAGCAGTCCTTTGAATGAAGCTTTTAAAATTTAGAAAGCGGTCGAAACACCTAAATTTTGCGCTCATTGTGATGGTCGCACAATAGCATCACCTATTAGAAGAGCAAAACCTAATACCCAGACAAAAATAGGTGCAGCAGTTCAGTTTAGTCGTCGATTAGTTTCAAGCATTTCCGACATCCATGATACAATGTTGGCAAGGCAGCATTCAGTTTTCACGGGCATCCATTCAAGAATCACAGACAAAAAAGGAAGAAGGGAAACTGGGCGATAGTTTACAAGTACCTCTATATATAATCCAGGCGTTTTGAGTATCTGTCTAACGATTTCCGATTAGAAGGACTTGGGTACGACCTTTTCTCCCAACGAAGCATTAGAAATCTTGGCTATGGCAGGGCTAAGTTGGTCTGCCAGTTAAGACCACAGAGATGATGGCACGGGATCTTCTGGAGTCACCTCTGGAGTCATGTGCATCTCGAGCGTGCTATTTCCTTCAATATTGCGACCGTCTATTTCCAAGTTACAGACGCTCATTGACTTGTTCAGCTCAGCTACCGTCGGAATTCCATGGCGAATCGGTGCCAGCCTTTACAACTACGCTAGTCGGGCTCTGACCACTAGGATTTTCGACCGGCGTCGTGAAATTCGGCAGCTATGCCTACAATTGCTAAGCCTACAATGGCTAAGCAAGTCGGTGGCTAAGCTCCACTACAAATGCTGCACTAGTGGCCACGAAATAATTTATTTGTATTGCGCCCTAAACGAGAAATCAAATTCAGGCAATTCACATACGCTGCCGAAAGGCGTACCCTGGAAGCCGCCTCAGTGTATTCAGAGCAGCAGCATATGCCGAGCTGGTTTGGTCCAGCGGTTAAGGTGCTCGCCACGACCGAGGTCTGGCTGAGGTCGTGGGCTCGAGCCCTGAGGCATATGTTTACCGCCTGAATAGAGATTAGGTTCTCCTCGGGCGCTGAAAAATGAATTTTTTTATATTTTATGTTCTGGAAGACGACAAAGAGGACCCAAAAGGCCATGTAACCGATGTTCACATGACCAGAGCAATAGCTAACCTATGTGTGCTGGCAGGTACCCTAAGTCAACGGAGTTTAGTTTCTAAACTTAACAATACCTTGGCTCTGAGCACAGCACAATTTTTGCATACAATTTCCATCCTAAATTTCTTCTAAATGTGTGTACCTTTACGCTGAGAACATTATTTTGGAAGTAGAAGACTTTGCGACGGACGTCTAGTAGACGAACGATCCATCTATTGTGGACTTTTTCTCAGCGGCGCCTGCTGGAAACGTGGAGAAAAGAACGTATAATAGAATCACTGCTGCTAGGTATTCACTTCCCATCATGAAAACTGCTTCTCGAGGACAAACGAAATGAATAATCTTACTACTTACAGATCATGTTTCCTTTGCAGCAAAAGTGAAGTGCCTAAACAGAGATTGAGTTCTCTGAGAGTGCTTTAAACAAGTGTATTACTATTATTATTTATCTTTAACCCTTAGAGAGCCAAATCTTTCTATGCTCTTTACATACGTGCTTGGGAGTGATTTCAATAGGGTTAATGGTGACGTTCACCGTTTTACCACGCGTAAGCAAACAAAAAGTAATTTCAATGGACCCAGTAACTGCTTTAAACATTGCCATGCGTGTTTTCAGCAAATACACTACAATCGTTCGCATCGTTCGGGTCCACTGCCGCAATCTACCAAACTTCCTAAAAATGTAGAGCAGTTCACTTCAAAGCATCACAGTACAATAAAGCCACCACAAACTGATGTGAAATCGGATGAGTTCCAACTCGATACTATACCGTTTTTT
Source organism: Cristatella mucedo (assembly GCA_009760855.2). Taxonomy (NCBI): domain Eukaryota; kingdom Metazoa; phylum Bryozoa; class Phylactolaemata; family Cristatellidae; genus Cristatella; species Cristatella mucedo. The sequence goes on from WPIO01000256.1 coordinate 76,801, forward strand.
TCAAGTGCCTATGTAAAATATTTCGTGACCTTCCGCATTCATATTCTCATGCAGTAGATGCAATAACTCAATCCACCACAATTAGGTATAATTCCTCTAAAGTCCAGCTGAGTAAATCTGCAAATTCAATTTCAAATTCCGCTACATTAATGATTCAAGAGTACATTTTGCATTCACAGGTTTTAAGCATTCATTTTCTGACATTGATGATGGGCAAAGGGTCGTGCCCATCAATGCACGTCTGCTCGCCAAGCAGTCACAATCTATCATAAATCGGCAGAAATTGGCGACTATTCACTTTTTCGCTGCATATTCACTGCGGTTCACGAGTATCCGCCGTTTTTATTCAAGTTATTACACATATATTTTAAAGTAAATGGGCTTGAAATGACAGGGGCCCCAAATCCACTTGAGTCAACTACCTACAATCAGCCACAAGACGCCGAAAATCCAAAAGAAACCTGTTCTGGCAAATTTGATTTAACACTGAAATATTCTGAACACTCCACTGTGAAGCAAGTTTGCCGGGGGGAGGGCAGCCTTTAGCGAAAGGCGTTAGCCTTTGGCGAAAAAGCTCCCGGGCTCAAGCCGCAAGGCTACAAACAGAAAGCAGCCGGGTTGAGATTGAGTTCTCTTTGGTCACTATACAAAGGAATTACAGTGGTACCTCGGCTTAGGAACGTCTCGACATGTGAGTGTTTCAATGTGCGAGCTGTCTCTCTTCCGATTTTTTGCTTTGAGTTTCGAGAATAAGTTCAGGTTACGAGCCAGCTACAGATACTCCACCATTAGTTGCCCTAGCGAACGTCACACTGGGGGTAGTTACCCAAGCCAGTAAGGCTAGGGTAGCTAGCTACATTCCGTTGCAAGACGCTATTGATACCCTCACTGATGCAATGAACATGACACTCAGGAGTGCTCTTGACAAGCATGCTCCCGTTCGCTCTATCCGTGTTCAAAGTCATCGAGATTGCTTTCAATTTACAAAAAAACTCCTTAAGCCGCGCCGTGTTAAGCACAGGCTGGAACGTCGTTTCAAGAAATCGGGGTCTGAGGCAGACCTAGTCAATTTTAAAGACTTCCTTCGAGTTTGCACCCGAAAGCTTAAAAAAGCCAGGGCTTATTTTTTCATTCGAAAACTGAATTCCTGCCAGTCGGACACTAAACAGATTTATAAGACAGTAAACCATTTACTGGCCAATGCTGTCAGGTCTGACTCCCCAGATATTAAGGGCTCAGCCGAAAAGTTTTCAGCCTTCTTTACTGAAAAAATTGTGCACATTCGTGCCTCCATTAAGCCCCCTCCGACCAAAGCAATCGCCGTTCCTCAACCTGTGACCTTTCTTAAAAGGTTCTCCGATGTTTCTGCCTGTGATGTGGCTGCCTTAATAAGGTCTAGCAAAAAGAGCTCGTCTCCTGAAGACCCTATACCTTCATCTCTGTGGTCTTCACTTGTAGACCAACTTAGCCCTGCCATAACCAAGATTTTTAATGCTTCTTTGGGAAAAGGGGTCGTCCCCAAGTCCTTCAAATCGGCAATCGTTAGACCTATTTTTAAAAGGCCTGGATTAGACACAGAGATCCTAGCAAACTATCGTCCAGTTTCCCTTCCTTTTTTTCCCTTTTTTCCCGTCTTCCGTTCTTATCAAAGATTCTTGAAAAAATTGTTGCTAAGCAGCTGGTTGAACATATTGAAAATAATGGAATGTCAGAAACATTTCAATCAGGTTTCAAGAGGCAGCACTCTACTGAAACTGCTCTCCTCCGTGTTAATAATGACATTCTACGTGGCAACGACGACGGGAATGTCACTGCCCTAGCTCTGCTAGATCTGTCTGCTGCCTTCGACACCATTGATCACGAAGTTCTGCTTGAACGATTGAGAACAACGATCGGTCTGGCAGACGAAGCACTGGCGCGGTTTAAATCATACTTGTCCGATCGTGTTCAATCCGTATCGTGTGGGGGTCAGGTCTCAGACATGAGAAGGGTCACGTGTGGAGTCCCTCAAGGGTCTGTACTTGGTCCCTTGCTGTTCTCCATTTATACCCAACCTCTGGGAAAAGTGATTGAGGCCCATGGAATAGGATATCACTTCTATGCTGACGATACTCAGTTGTATTTTTCATTTAAACCGTCGGAATCTGCTGCAGCAACTGAGAAACTGAATGCTTGCCTTGCCAACATTCGATCCTGGATGTCGGAAAACTTCCTAAAATTAAATGACGATAAAACCGAACTGCTGCTCATAGGACACCCTAAGCGTGTGGCTGGATTAAAAGGCTTTGCTGTTCTAATAGGTGATGCTATTGTGCGACCTTCACCACATGCTCCCAATCTAGGTGTCGTGTTAGACAGCTGCCTCTATTTCAAAAGCTTCATTCAGAAGACTGCATTTCAGCTAGCCATCACATCCGATCCCTATCCAAGATTAGCAGCTGTCTCCCACAGTGGCTTGTAAAAAATTTAACTAGCTCTTTAGTTCTGTCTCGGCTTGATTATTGTAATTCCCTTTTGGCTGGGCTACCAAAGAAAGCTATTATGCCACTACAGCGGACTATGAATATGGCTGCAAGGCTGGTCTTCAAGTCCCAGCGGTTTGAGCACGTGTCTCCTTTGCTGAAAGAGCTAGAATGGTTGCCGGTTGAGCAAAGGATACAGAGCAAAGTTCTTTTGCTGACCCACAAGGCCAGCCACGGCTTGGCTCCTTCGTACCTAGCTGAACTGCTGCATCAGTTTCAGCCTGTTTGAGCCCTCAGGTCCTGTGTGGACAATAAAATAGCTGTCCCATTCCTCTGCTTAAAGACAGTTGGCGACAGAAGCTTTAGCTCTGCAGGTCCTAGACTGTGGAACTCGCTTCCACATTTCTCATGCAACGACATCTATTCTCCAACTGCCGACTATGGCATATCTTTTCAGCGGTCCTGAACTGCTACTTCTATGCTACTCACTACCTCAACTGCTCTCCTAACTCTGCTATGCTACCCACTTTCTCTTTGTTGCGTGAGACGAAGTCTGTTGGCTACCGAATGTGTACCGAAAGCCGCTTAGGCTGTGAGTGTGCTATACAAAACTCTCCTGCGTAACACCCACGTGGTCTTTATGACTTTGTGGAGTTACTGAAGGAGATACATTACATTACATTACAATACATTGTAGCCCAACGACCCGGGTGTGATGCCAATAGCAGGCCTGTTGGTTAGTTCCCAGACAGACGCGAGCGTGGTGCATCGTGGTGCTTGGACGCGAAATATCGCCAGACCAAGTATGTACTGTGTATGCTATTTAGGTAATATCATCGCGTGAGAGTTCATGGCATAACTTATAACAATCGGCGCGTCCGCATAAAAGCCGAGCCAATAAACGGTGATAATGGCTGAAATGTGTTGGGTACTTCTGAACGATAGTGTAGTGCATGTAATATGCGATCGAAGTAGGTGCTTCACCCAGCTGCTTTTAGGTGTATTTGGAGAGGTGGCCAGCTCATTATCAGCCCATTTGCATGAGAATGCTGATGGTCAATTGTGGATTCGATAAAATTTGGTAGGTGCATCGTATTAATGGTGTACAATTCACTTACTACAAACATTCGCTTTATTTTTGCTTAATTTGAGTGGATTGTGGTTTACCTTTACATCAGTAAAGTTGAAAAAAAGGGCTGGTAGGTAAGCTCGGTTGCACTGTAGCTACTCGGCTTGGCTTGAGCTAAGCTTGTAAGACTGAAGTCACAAGACTTGTCAAACGTGTATTATGTCCCAATGTCATTGTAAGGCAAGTACAGGTATGTGCAGTCTAACGAATGCGAGTGTCGTGCAGCATCATCAGGTACAGCTGCCTCATCACTTTAGCCGTGTTTTGCAGACGTGTCGTGTAGACGTCTGCTCTCAGCTGCTGCCTTATACTGAGGCCTTGTATAAGGTCACATCTCTTATCTGATCGCTTGCTTTATCTTGACTCAGCACGGCGATGACCGTCTTCTGTCCTCCCCCAAACGATAGCCACACTGGCCTTTGCAATCCATGGCTGTTGTTGGCTATGATTTGCTGCAAGGACTGCCCACTCACTGCCCTGAGGACCTTCACAAGTCCCTGCTTCCCAGACCTCGCACCGCTTCGTACAGCAGATGACTTGTCGGAGACGCCCTTCACGGCCTCCACACTGCTCAGCTCGTGTCACCACTCTCTGTCACCTCGATGGCTGTAGCTGTCCACTATCCACAGCTTTCAGCCGTCGTCCAGCTTCACCCTGCCGTAGCTCGTAGTGACATCAGCAACAGCAGTGACAGCAATGCTGAGTAGGTCTCAGTCCCAGCAGCGACTGTACAGCAACTGTCCCCTGCACAACCTCATGAGCTGCAGCTGTGGACTGCGCACCCAGCCGTCGTATCTGAGCCGTCGTGTCTGAACTCTGCCACAGCCCCGAGGTCGCTTCGAACCGACAAGTGCCAGGGAGGCGTCTGCAGCACGGATAAGCACCTGTCCTCCAGCAAGCAGCAGGGGCGGCGGCAGCAGTAGCAGCAGGGGCAGAGCTTCATTGCAGCAGCCAATTGATGGGCCGTGAGTAGAGCATGCCTACGGCAGCTTGCCCATCATCCAGTGACCGGACGGCAGTAACCAAGTCGCCCTTTCTGTCGTTCCATGGCGTCACTTTCCAGCAGCTCAGCTCTCAACCGCTCTCACTGTATTCTGTCAGGCCATGCTTGTTGACAGCCAGAAGCAGATTACCGGCCGACGTCATAACTATGCCAGCACAAAGAACAGGCAGGTGGAACCTGCTGGAGGCATGGCCGAAGTGCAGTATTGGCTGCTGTTCTACCACGAATGCAGCTTTGGTGAATGCAAGTAGCTATTCGGAACTGCAAACTCTCCTATGCAACACCCAAATTGTCTTTGTGGATTTGTGAAGTCACTGAAAGAGACACATTACATTATAGCACATGGTTTTTGGGTGCAAATACGGAAGCCAACGTACTTAACTTCGCATCGCTTCGCTGGGAAGAAAAAGTGAGCCATAAGGCACTGTATCAGTGAAATTTTAAATGCGAGTCAGGCTGTGCTTGTTTTACACGATTCTGGAAAGTTTCTGGTTTCTTTTGGATTCAATTTTGCTGTATACGTCATCAAACGCCGTGGAGCTTTATTTTCTTAATCGTGAATATATACATCAAAATGTATCTAACCGAAACCAGAAATTTTCCAGAATCACGTAAAACAAGCAGACTTGATTTCGAATATCAAATTTCACTCCGATACGTGAAGTATTAGCCCAGCTACAGAATTTCCAATGCACCAACCGATCCTGGAAATGAAACTGTACACAAGTCACAAGAACGCACCTCAACAAGCTTGAGGCATGTATTTTGATCTATTTAGACTCGACAAGTTGCTAGTTACTAGTCGCATATGATGCAGAGATCGGTAAGTTTATTATGTGTACATTTGCTGCTTCCAATGGGCTACATGAAGTTTGCATAAACGGTTTTTCGTGAACTCTGAATTCGTTCTAACTTCCGAGCCCACGTCTAACCTATTTGTCTTTAAAAACGGACCCTAAAGACATATTCTATTGTTGGACACATTTTATGAGTACTTTCTTGACGCCCTATCTTAAGTCATTAAGTCATAGCTATGAGATGGCTACTGAAATTTAACACAAATACAAACCCACCCTCAATGCTGTCAATCATCTGTGCATTCTTTTGTGTAGGCTGTCAACCGAGCAAACGACACTCATTCAGTCTAGGTCTATTCAGGCTTGAGGTAGAGAAGAACGCCTGATCAACATTAGGGCATTCATTAGCCCCCCATGCTTAACAAGTATACCGCAAACAGAGCCGATAAGCCAACTTAAGTATTACATCTACTGAAAGACAATTAAGGAAGCACTCTGTCTTCATCAAAAAATAGATACAGTCATCAAAGACGCACGGCAGCAACAGTGACACTCATGCATCTGGCACATTAGTGCCTTGGCTAATATATTTTTTTGGCTGGCAAGCTGTTTCCAGCTAATGCAAAAATCACTGGCTACTTCAAAACCTCCAGCATCATCCTTAAAGGCAATAACTTCGGCTAGTATTCGGCCAAGGCAATATGCAAGCAAAAGAATCTCCGTGGCAGCAACTGTGAAGCATCGGCAAGATTTGCCGCGTCAGCACGTCAAACCAACGTCAGAGCTTCGCAGTCAGCAGCTACATGTGGTGAGCTTTGGAGTTTCCGTCCACGAAGCGACCGTTTTGTTAAACTCTTCGGGCAGAAAGCCACTCAGCACCATAAGCTGGCCAGTTTCCGGTATCTCTCTAAATCCATTCAGCTTGGCAAGCATTTCGAGCCGTGATTATAAGGTCATGTGCTGGTTCGACAACTTAAGGTTGCCAGCCGAGGAAGTGAGGCTGTTGACTTAATCAAATAGTTTTGTGCTGCTACAATCAACCACCTAACTTTATCAATATTATTTTGTACTGATAGAGTTCTTGTACATTTCATACCTTTATTGAAATTAGTTAGTCATACTTGTATATCGTCTAACTCTTTAGTTATCTTAGTTTCTTTGATCTATCACTTGAAATATCAGGAAGTGATCTTTCAATATTTTTTATAGGTACAACGCAGAAAACAATCAATCTCATTCTTGACATCATAATTCGAATGCATTCCAATTACATTTTCCAGCAGCATTAGAAACACCCCTATTTTGTACTGCGTTAGCATCACCAGATGCACCTGTCATAAAAGCATCAAAATCATTTCCACCAAATCCAGTTAATTCAAGAGTAAATGGAACATTATAGAGAATTGTATTCATATCATCACAGAAACCAGATAACCTTGATAGAGGTAGTGATATACTGAATGTACCTGTATTATGTGCAAGAACATTTGTCAGACCTCTCCTATAAAGAAATCCAGTGTTTGAAGCAGTTGCAGATGAAGCAGCAGGACTGGTATACGGATGACTAAGGGTATTAACATTATTAGAAGTAAGATATATATATATATATAATTCACTTACATAGCGCCCCAAGAGCACTAAATCTCTATTCAGGCGCTTCACATATGCCTCAGGGCTCGAACCAACGACCTCAGCCAGACCTTAGTCGGGGCAAGCACCTTAACCACTGGACAAACCTAGCTTGGCGTGATTGAAGGACATATCATCTACTGAACTCGCTTCATCTTTTTTCCATCCAGTTGCAAGACCTCCAGTTCTATTGCACTCAGATGGATAACAAAGTAGACACATTAACGTCGAAACAGTTTCAGGTCCTTGTTGAAGTGCAACACTTTCAATCCCTTCACTACCAAGTCTAATTCTCATACTACTGAACATCCATGCATCTGCATTGTTAACAAGACCAGCAGCAAGATTTCTAGTAGGAGCACCATAAGTACCACCAGCAACAATTTGTACTTGTAGTTGACCTTCAAGAAGTAGATAAGCATAAGAAAGAATAAAAAACGTTTGCTAATAATCATTATAAGAATAATAATAATGCACTTGACAAAGAGCCCTCAGAGAACTTAATGTATTTCTAGGCGCTTTACATATGCTGCAAAGAGAAATGCAATTAAACAGTAAGTAAAATCATGCTTGAAAAAGAATGAATAATATGGTTGGGGGTGACATGCACAGGGTCAATATACAAATGGGGTGAGTGGCAGCATGCACAGTGTCAGCACGGAAAAGCTGACGAAGAATGAATCACAGGGACCCACTAAATGCTGTCCTAAATAGGTGTGTTTTTAGGTTCCTTTTAAATGTGGTCAGGTCAGGGGATGTTCTGACGCAGGTCGGGAGGGAGTTCCAGGCTTTGTGAGCATACGAACTAAATGCACGGTCTCCAAAGGATTTAAGGTTTGTACGAGGTATTTGTAGACTGTTGGATTTCGAAAACCAGGTGGTACGATGCTTGGCCTGGTGGGAGAGTAGATCTGAGAGATAGGCTGGAGCCAGAGAATGAAGGGACCTAAAAGTGAGGGACATAACCTTGAAGTCAATCCGTTGCTTGACTGGTAACCACTGCAGGTCGGCGAGAAGTGGAGTAATGTGGCAACTGCGACGCTCACGACAGACAAGCCTAGCTGCAGAGTTTTGCACCAGCTGCAATCGCCTGATCGCACATGCTGGTAGGCCAGTAAGCAGTGAGTTGCAGAAGTCGAGACGGGATGTCACGAATGCATGGACCAACTTAGACGTGGTATCCGTATCTAAACAAGCCCAAATTTTAGCATTGTTATGAAGCTGAAAATAGGTAGATTTGACTGTGGAGCTGATATGGTCATCTAACGAGAGGTCGCTTTGGAATTTGACCCCTAGACTTCGAGCTGATTCGACAGGAGATATGCTGGCAGAGCCAATTTTGAGAGTCAGCCTTTCCAATCTCTGAATCAACTGGGTTTGCCCACAACTAGTAAGTTAGTTTTATCATCGTTTAGTTTTAGAAAATTTGCTGCCATCCATGATCGGATGTCATCAATGCATGCAGCAATTGAGTTGAGAGAATTTGAGGTGCTCGAAGACTAGGAGAGATCAAAGCAAAGGTACAACTGAGTGTCATCCCCATAGAAGGGAAGTTGTTTTTCACAAGGAACAAGGAAGGTTGCTAGTTTATTTGCAATGCTATGTAATGTATCTCCGCCAGTAACTCCACAAAGTCAAAAAGACCATGTGGCTGTTACGCAGGAGAGTTTTGTATAGCCCACTCACAGCCTAAGCGGCTTTCGGTACGCATTCGGTAGCCAACAGACTTCGTCTCACGCAACAAAGAGAAAGTGGGAAGCATAGCAGAGTTAGGAGAGCAGTTGAGGTAGTGAGTAGCATAGGAGTAGCAGTTCAGGACCGCTGAAAAAGATGTGCCATCAGTTTCAATACCAGTTGTTTGATTAAATTCTCTAAATTTGTGGTTCGGCATACAGAACGCTGGCCCAGAACAACGCCGACGGTTCATTGCACAAGGCACGGAGCAGCAAGACGCACGACTGCCTTCGTCCATTGGCCTAGCGACAGGCCGCCAGGCGTCGCTCCGTGCTCTGCCCGTATTCGTGGTCGGTGCCGTGAGTGACCTTGAGTATTTTCAGCGCTTCGACGAACTGTTGCTCAGCGGCCTCCGTTTGCCCGCTTTGCATCATCATGGTGCCGATGCTTACTCGCAGCTTGCCGACCGGCCACGCCGGCCGGAAGTACAGTAGGTCGTACACGTAGAGCAGGACGAGGCCTTCGGCCACGCCCAGCCGCCAGCTCTCAGCTGAGCCGCCGTCGTCAGCTTCTCGCTCATAGCAGGCGTGCACCAGGCCATCGTGAACGCGGATCGCGTGGACGTTACACACGCCCAGTCGCTGCTTACCGCGAAGGTATCGCGACGTCAGCTGGGCCGTGAGCTAGTGCTCTTCACTCGACTCCGACTCGGCCATGGCTGCGAGCGTTGGCTTCACCTCGCCGTCGGCTGCATCTCGCTCGTCGGCGCCCACGGCTTCGTCTTACGCCGAGCAGTAGTCGCAGTCAGCCATCTTGCCCAACTGAGCTTCATCCGCATAGAAGTGAAGTTGTTTTTCACAAGGAACAAGGAATGTTACTAGTTTATGTGCAATGCTATCAGTTTCAATACCAGTTGTGTGATTAAACTCTCTAAATTGATAACCTTTAATACTGTAATTAGGATAACTAGGATAATTCAATTATAGTAAAGTATCAATAGGAGCATTTGCTATTTATTCTCTATATAAAAAACAAAAAGTTTATTTCTACTTTAAATATATAATCCAGCTCCTATTTTTTTCTCATTCCTCTACCATATCCATCAGGTCTACTATAGGGTACAAAAGCTTTCTCTTTGACTACCTTCTTTATATCTTTATATGCCTTTGGATCATTTTCCTTAAGAGTCTCAGAATAGTCTTCTACTTCTTGCTCTTTTTCCACCTTTGCTTTTCTACTGTTTTTACTTTTGGGTTTAAGTTTTTCAAGCATAGCACGTTTAATCTCAATATACACCTCTTTGATCTTACTACCATAATCTTCTTCTTTCTTACGTTTTTCCAGTTCATACTCAAGCAGTTTCTTTCTTCTTTCTTCATTAAGGTTATCATATAATTCTCTACGTTTGTTAGCCTACTCTTGGTCTATCTTTTCTTTCTTTGCTTGTGGTTCAATCCATTTTCTTGCTTGATGCATTTCAATACCTTTGCTAGCGATGTTTATACTAAGACCAGTTAGTCCAGTTATAACAGGTGCTACTTTACCTACACCATCAATTATTTTACCTTATACTCCTGAACTATGGTATTAACCCCTGTTTGTTCTACCATGACCAATTCTTGCATAGCTACCCATTGCTGTATATTACTTTGAAATTGCTATTGTTGCAACAACATCAGAAATGATTTTAACTTTATTTCCATTCTGTTCTGTTAAACTAATTTTAAAATTACTCATTGAATCTATATCACCAAGTGTTGGTAAGTACAACATATTTGATACATTTAGACCTTTTTTATCACAAGGAATTATATCATCAATATCAATAATATATAAAGATGAAGATTGTTGCAGATAGCTGGTATTACTTCTATATAATTCTTGAATGGATCAACTAAATCACAATCATTACTAATCCATCTTATTCCTTTATTATCTGGTAATACCATTTTATTCCATGCTTTATAAATTCACGAGTAGTACACAGCCTTTGCTATTGATTCATAAGAAGTTCCTGAAACATCCTTATCATTAATCGTTCCTCGTTGATTATAGTTGAAACCTAATGTATCTCCAATTGAATTTACAGCTCCAGCAGCATTACTTCCAAGTAAAACAATACAATCTGGTGTTATCTACATTATTATTCTATTATCGGTATCAACACTAAATCTTATCCCTGTTCCACCTCTTTCAGTATTATCATAAAATGCACTAGCTTTAGCTAAAGTACTTTTAATTGTTGAAACAACTTTATTTGTGTCATAATATCCAGGAGAAATTGTAATTGAAGAGTTTGTCAAGTCTGTTAGATTAGATCTATACCGAGGTTTATTATTTACTCCTGCAACAATATTTGATACAGCTTTATTTGTATAAGTAAATTCTACTCTACGAAATCCAACTTTATTATAACCAGTTTGAACCAAGAATAATTGGTGGTACACGTGTTTTTGAATCATAGCTAGTAGTTCCAGTTGATCTTATAAACATTCTTATATAATAATTCAATAATTTTTATAACTAAAGTTAATTGTCTTAAATTTAAATCTAATAAATTTAAATTCTGATCAGTTATAGTAATTACTATATCAGAAAATTGAATCACTAGTAATGCTATGATACTCAATTGTATTTAGTTCATGTACAGTTTGTTCCCATGAATAGAAGTTGTGAGCAAAACATTTTAGTACTGGGGATTTATTTCCATTTATGAAACCTGTCCCACTAGCAACCAAATTACGATTTAAAAGTATAAAATTTAGATCAGAAACAAAAACTTCATTTTCAGAAATAGACTTAACATTAGGTGTACGAACTACTTTATTTGTTATTCTAGGACATTGTTGAAAAGTTTGGATCTGTTAAATAAGCATCACTAATAAAACCAAGAAAACTAGAAATGCTAGATTTCCTAGCAAGAAAAGTCTTACCAACTGGCATTTTAATCCAAGAATTAGAAGTAGCAGTATCAAATCCTAACTCAAACTTATCCGTAGTTACACCTGATTGTGTAATACAGTTATCAATCATATTTACAATATCATTATTTACATCAGCTAATATAGCAGAGTAAATTCCAGGTCTTATTGTTGTTGTTCGTTCTGATCCAACAGAAACTCTATAAACAAAAGTATAATTAGAATCTTAAATATTTCAGATAGAGTTAGTACCAACAAATTTCTTCAAACATATCTTAAATTTTTTATTTCTTAATGCAATTGGACTATCAATGTGTGTTTTAATAGGACTAGTAGTACAAGTTAAATTAAATACATATCCTTCTTTACTTGATTTACTAGATTTTCTAATACTTTCAACACTTTTATATACTTCATCAACACTTTGTAACAAAAACTCATTTCTATATATCATATACAAGTTTCTTTATCTTTACGGCATAAGTCTTTGGAACTTTTCTAGGCCTAGCAAGATAATCAACAGCAGCACTAAGTGAATTCACAACTCCTTTATTTCCAGCAGCAAGTTCACGAATCCACAAATCAATCTTATAAAAAACTTCGTTTTCACTACTCACAACTAATGGAATTTCTTCTATTCCTTGACCGATTGCTTCTGGTTTAAAGTTTGGCTTAAGATATTCCAAAATTCTTTTCTTCTGTTCTTTTCTACTTTGAATATAATTTTGTAAAGACATTGAAAAGAGCACCATCGAATCGTTTTTTATTTTTTTAATTAAGATTTTTTAATCTATCTCTTATACTGCCAGATACATCACCTATAGTAACTAGATCCAGAAGAATATCTTTACCTTTAGCAGCTTCAAGAACATCTTGAGTAACAATAGGAACAGGAGGAGCTGCAATTGCAAGTAGTTCATCTTCTTTTATTTCTTCTATTCTTGCTTTTTTTTCTTTATGGTGTACCAGTTGAAGGGATAACAATTAGGATTATCAGCAATAAATTTACGAATTTCTTTATGGTATAACATTGTTTCTTGCTAAGTGCATTTGTAGTTACTCGATTAATTATATTAAGTGCTTTTTTAGGATTTCCTTTATTGAAAGATACAACTGCTCTTTTAAAAGCTCTTGGAATACCCGGTGTTGATTTTTGTTCTACTATTTTTTGCGCTTCATCTAATACATTTTTTATTTCTTCTTGGTACTCCAGTTAATTTTTTAAATGATTTTTATAATCTGAATTCATACTTATCATCACACTTTGTAGTATATTTCCATACTCAAACACATCGAAACCTAATGACTTTTTTATTTCTTCACTTCTATTAATTTCTATGGCAAGTTAAGGTCTAATTTGTTTTTGTTTATCAATGACCATTTCTCCTGAATTGTTAGTTGATTTCTGTAACGCACCTTCATTTAATTCATGTTCTACTCTATCTCATGCAATCATTTCTGATTCAATTCTTTGTATTTCTTGACTGTTATCAAGTATACTCGCAACTCTTCTAAGTTTCCAAGTTTATTTGGTAAATCAGTTGCTTCTTGAACACTTCCTTTACGAGGTTTATTTTTACTTGTGAATATTTTTCCGTTAATCATTCCTATACCTATTAAGTATTAAAAATAGTTATTAATTGTTTACCTGCGGTATCAACAGACCAAAATCTTCCTTTTGTTTCAGTTTTAGTTAAGTCAATAACACAATGATCAAAATTATTTCTAGTACAAGAATCACCAATTCTTTGAATTGCTTTCTATCTATGTCATCAACATATGCCTCACGAATGTATTCAATATCTGTTTTATTTTATCTGAAGATAATAGCCAAATTTATATTGTTTCTGAGTTCTCTTCAAGGAACATTAGTAAATCCTTGAGCAAGATAAAATATGTTCAATCCTTTATTTCTACTACGAGTAAGATTGTCTATGAGTTTTGATTGATATTCTGTCATCCGATCATCTAGTACAACAATATTCTTACAGTTTTTATGAGAATAAACTTCAGGCATAGCATCAATACCATTAAGCAAACATAAAAACGACTATCTTTAGTCATTGAAATAAGACCACAATATAACTTTCGATCTAAAATTGAAGCAATGATTGTACAAGTATCATAGTTTAACATTCCATCAAATATCCAATTTATTACTAACTGAGATTCACCTGAACCACTCGGTCCAAGTACTAATGCTCTAATAGGTACGTTACGCAACGGTTCTTTACGTCCAGTATAAACATCTAGTCCAAAATTAAATGCTCTAACTCTTAACGATATTTTCTATTTTATCATAGATATGGACATTACATTACATTACATTACATTATAAATTTATTACTTGAAGTGTAAAAAACCAACTGATGCAATTCAAGAAGAATATGTTGAAGTAGATAGTAAAAAAGGATTAGGAGGAATGTTAAAAAGAAATTGTACTATTTGTGAAAGAAATCAAAATTTGTCAAACTTTGAAATGTTAATGTTAGAACAGGTGTACTTACACATCATACAAAACTTGTAACAGGTGTAATAACACATGGTAAAAAACTGGTAACAGGTATACTAACACATGGTAAAAAACTTGGAACAGATCTGTATGCAAATAATAATAGAGTAACTAACTTAAGTTTTCTTGTTAATGATGGTGATGCAATAAGATTAGATTGTGGACTTAGTTCAAACTTTGGTGGTAGGGTTGCTACTAATGTTACAGGAGAGTTGGCAACTGTATCAAGTTTAAGTAATTTATAATCCAAGACTGGAGCAAAAATGACATGTCAACTTAATATTAAGAATGTTATTGGTATATCAGGTAATTCTGCTGATGGTACTGTTTATTCAGATCTAAGACCTTATAACGTAATAAACTACGGATCTAGGTTATCAGATATAAACATAAAAACCAATACATTTAAAGATAGCAATAACAATCAAAGATAATTATAGTGCAACTTATAGAGAAGTTAAAATAATTGATAATAACACTAAATAAGTAGTCAATGAAAAACAACGTATGGATTAATCATTTTTATTTAATGATGATAATAGAACTAGAATAAATTATAAATTTGCACAAGCAAGAATGTCTATAAGTACAAATGCACTAAATGATGGTGATATTATAGTTTTAAGATAGATTATACATTTTACTCTCCAAACTTTCATTCAACTAATTTACTTGTAATTTAACATTATTATGGTGTTGAGAATAAGTATATATTAAAATCAAATAATTCTTTAATTAATTTTAAAATCATTGGTAAACGAAAAAAAAAGTGATTTTTCTTGATATTCTTTATCCAAATTTTAAATTATCAAAGTCTTATAACTCCAAATGATGATGTTAAAAAGTTTTTATTAGTGAATATAGTAAATCTGGGGTGTCGAACACGTGGCACACGGGCCACAACCCTGCCCGCAGAGGTCAGCTATGCGGCCCGCAACGTTATCCAAAAAATATTTGTCACTCCATGCTTTTCGTTAATTTTTAATCATAACGAACGGCGATATAAGGCACTGTGATGTACTTCACATGCGAGTGAAGCTTGAAGGTGTCCGAATGGCTATTTCCGCGTGAAAGTAAACGAATCGATTTATTTTGCTAGCCTTCATGTGAACATTTTGGCGTGAAGGGGTTATATATTTGTGCTACAGCGGCGCCATTACGATCACATTTATCACGCTTCCCCAAGCGGAATTAACTATTTATAATAATAATAATAGTAATGTACTTGATAAAGCGCCCTCAGAGAACTTAATCTCTTTCTAGGCGCTTTACATTTGCTGCAAAGGGAAATGAAAGTGAATGGTAAGTAAAATCATGCTTGAAAAACAAACAAAATGAATAACATGGTTAGGGGTGACATGCACAGTGTCAGCACCCATAAGCACGTGAAGGACGAATCACAGGGACTCACTAAATGCTGTCCTAAATAGGTGTTTTTTAAGTTCCTTTTAAACGTGGTCAGGTCAGGGGATGTTCTGACGCAGGTCGGGAGGGAGTTCCAGGCTTTGAGAGCATACGAACTAAATGCACGGTCTCCAAAGGTTTGTACGAGGTATTTGTAGACTGTTGGTTTCCAAAAAGCAGGTGGTACGATGCTTGGCCTGATGGGGGAGTATGTCGGAGAGATAGGCTGGAGCCATGGAATGGAGAGACCTAAAAGTGAGCGACAAAACCTTGAAGTCAATTCATTGCTTGACTGGTAGCCAGTGCAGGTCGGCGAGAAGTGGAGTAATGTGGCAACTGCAATGCTCACGACAGACAAGCCTAGCTGCAGAGTTTTGCACAAGCTGCAATCGCCTGATCGCACATGCTGGTAGGCCAGTAAGCAGTGAGTTGCAGAAGTGGAGACGAGATGTCACGAATGCATGGACCAACTTAGACGTGGTATCCTTATCTAAACAAGCCCAAATTCTAGCAATGTTATGAAGCTGAAAATAGGCAGATTTGACTGTGGAACTGATATGGTCGTCTAACAAGAGCTCGCTTTGGAATATTACACCTAGATTTCGAGCCGATTCGACAGGAGATATGCTGGCAGAGCCAATTTTGAGAGACAGCCTTTCCAATCTCTGAATCACACTGGGTTTGCCCATAACTAGTAAGTTAGTTTTATCATCGTTTAGTTTTAGAAAATTTGCTGCCATCCATATGCGGATGTCATCAATGCATGCAGTAAGTGAGTTTAGAGAATTTGAGGTGCTCGAAGGCTGGGAGGGATCAAAGCAAAGGTATAACTGTTTCACACTGTGGATAGAAAAAAGAGCCGTTTCTCAGCTGCTGCTGCACGAACTGGAATTAGTCAGGTACGTTTTTCAAAACACGCGTATTGCTCGACTTACTTGCTAATACTAAGATATTGCTGTGATAAAATATAAATTTATCAATACGTAACAGATCTGTTTTTTGTATTTCACAGAGAAAAATTGCGGCGAATGTGAATACTAGCAATAAACGAAAAGTTGACGCAGAAAGAAGACTTTTTAAAGCATCTTGGACTGTAGACTATTTTGTAATGGAACGCTTCGGTGGGATGATTAGCCTAATATGCCAAGAAACAATTGCCGTTGCAAAGGAGTTCAATGCTAAGCGACATTTTTCAACAAAGCATGGCGACAGGTACAACAGCCTGACTGGTCAACTTCGAATTGATCGCGTGAACTCGTTGAAACAGATCGTCATCAGACAGCAGTCATTGTTTACAGCAGTCAGCAACAAGTCTGAGGCTTCAACCAAAATAAGTTTTTCAATAGCTGAAGCTATAGCTAACGAGGGGGGAAGCATTTTCCGATGGTGAATTTGTTAAGGAATGCCTCAGGCTGTTTACTGGTGTGGTCTGTCCAGAAAAGAATTCAGAAGTAGAGAAAGTCAGTCTTTCTCATCAAACGGTTGCGAGAAGAGTTGACGAGCTCGCATCCAACATAGAAGAAAGTCTCACTACAAGACTTACTGAATGCGAATTTTATTCTCTTTCGCTCGACGAAAGCACGGACAATAGCGATACGGCTTAACTGTCGGTGTTTGTACGCGGAGTAACAGGAAAGTTTGTCATTATCGAAGAACTGTTGGATATATGTTCAATGAAAGGCACTACAACGGGGAGGGATATTTTGGATCAGGTCAAGTGGGTCCTCACAACATTTAATCTTCCTGAAACTAAATTGATTGGTTTAACCACAGACGGAGCCCCTTCACTGACAAGTAGACACAATGGTTTTGTATCTTTAATGGTAAAATTAGTACCTCACAAAATTGTCAGTCATCACTGCATCATCCACCAAGAACAGCTATGTGCAAAGGTCTTGAGCATGCAACATGTAATGGACAATGTAGTTTCAACAGTCAATGTGATAAGGTCTCGTGTGCTAAACCACAGACAATTTCAGGCTTTCCTTGAAGAGTTGGGATCAGATCGTTGCGATGTTATTTATATCTGCCAAGTCCGTTGGAAAAGTAGGGAAAACACGTTAGCCAGGTTTTAGTCACTCGGGACGAAATAAAAACATTTATGACAGAAAAGGGAAAAGATGTTGGCTTCCTCATTGACCAGCAGTGGTTGAATGACTTGGCTTTTTTGGCGGACATGACCACACATCTTGCAGATCTTAATGTCAAACTCCAAGGTAAGGATCAACTGGTCCATACAATGTATGAGTGTATTGTCGCGTTTATGCGAAAGCTGAATCTTTTCCGGAAACACTTAGATCAGGAGAAACTGTTACATTTCACAACACTAGCAACAAGATCTCCCGAAACGCTGGCTCATATGAAGTAATCCACGCTTGTTAGCACACTTGTTGATGAATTCGAAGAGAGGTTTCAGGATTTCCAACAACATGTGGATGAAATGAACATGATTAGTAATCCATGTAATATTGATCCCTCAGATGCACCTGATAAAATTCCAACTCGAACGAATCGACATTCATAATGACAGCAATTTAAAAACTGCTTATGATCAGCATGACCTTGTTACCTTTTACAAGCAGTATGTTTTATCAGAGTCTTTTCCTAACCTAGCCGAACTAGCTCGCAGGTATATTGCACTTTTTGGTAGCACGTATTGCTGCGAACAGCTTTTTTCCAGACTGAAAAATGTGAAAACAAAGACTCGAACCGTTCTCACAGATGAACATTTATCAGGAATCCTTAGATTGCCACATCCACTGTTGCAGCAGATGTCGAATTTTTATGCGAACAGAAACAATGCCAAATATCTCATTGATGCCTGCAGTGCAGAAGACATTGAATACCTGTGGCATTTAATAAATCCGAAGACATTACTATTATGTGAGTCCTTGTCATGTAATTTTGTAAGTTTTATAAGTTTTATAAGTTTCTGTCTTCATGTTATAATAATACAAATCCAAAAGTAAAAGATTGGCCCTAATATCTATCGAATTATTTTCCAGGAAACATGATTACATTTTTATTATTTATTATTTTTAATTATAATTATGCTAAAAAATACTATTGTATTGCGGTTTATTGATTAAGTATAATAGTAATAGTCATACTAAATTACGGTCTTATTTTCAGATGCGGTCAACTATGCAAATTTACATGTGGCCCCCAGACCTTTTAATTTTTTGAAATGTGGCCCCCAACGCAAAAAGGTTGGACACCCTTGATTTAATTGATGACGTCATTTGAATGAGCCCTAGGCTACATGCCATTCATTTTATAACTACTGACCCTCTCAGGTCAATGAGCCAGCTGGGGAAATACCCAGCTGATAGAAAGCCAAAGGGTTATGTTGGCAGTTTTCCAAATTTACCCCTGTATAAACGTCAAAGTAGCCAATCAAAATCCAAGCTCTGCTGCCGAGCTCAGCCTTTTACGACGTGGGGGCAGACAGCCATTCCTTACCGGAGCTGGACCCAGCTAGTCTGAGTGTGGCAGGATGGCCGAACATATTGGTAAGTTAGCTCCCAACTATACCCAGCCAGCAGTATGCTTACTTTGCACCCAGCGGGACACAGTTAAAGCCACAGTTATGGCGAACCGTAAGCCTCTGAGCCTAAGTGTCATGCACTCGGTCTGTTTATGTCTTGTCGGTTACATCAGGTCAAGCAATTAGTCTCGATTAGGACCGGTTAGGAACAGGTTTCGTCGATCGGGAGTATTTTAGCAATTACATAATTACGCTGGAGCGTTGCAACACTACCGAATAAGCCCTAGCTGGAGGAGCCGACTACATGGGCAGCTTTGGTGGACAGCAGCACGAGTTGCCAGACGGCAACTTCGTTCAATCTAGCAGCCAGCTAGCTGCTCGAGGCCGCCTGAGCTAAGAAAAAGAAGCTCCAGCTGAGGGGGCAGCAATCAGCCACTTCCAGGTCTGGAGGCAAGGGAGGACTGGAGCCGGAATGGTGTGCCATTGTCTGTCCCAAGTTCAGGGGTCAAGTCTAAGCCAGAGTTTCAGCTTACCATTACCGGCTCGTATGCCAGAGCCTCAAGTCCGAGTATTATAAACCCACCTTATGCATGCAATCCCTAGCGATGGTCCCGACCCGGAAGGCTGACTGCTTCAGCACGCCAAGATACGAGCAGCTGAGTAGTAGGTTAAACACAACTGGGCTGTCGAAGTCACACTTAGCCCTTGGTCGCCGTAGGTTCGTTGATGCTCTCCAAGCCTATTCTTTCTCATCAAATCCTTCAGCTGCAAGCTCTCTCAGTCGTCTACCTTTTATTTGCTCCCATCTGAACTCAAAAACTCGTGCATGCTCCTATTGACGACGACGAGTCCGTTATTAGGCTTATGTATTTTCGCTGAGTCGGTTTGGATAACTCCTGTGCCAGCATGCAATTATTGCCCTCTTTGTTTGCGAAGCATATTAGTCGGTGCATCACATACTGACCACTAGAAGGTCGGCACAAGCCTTCATTCTAAGCTGAGCAGGTCTGCACCAGTTGCCCTAGTCAAACCCACTAAGGTAAGGACTGGTGTCATAGCTAACCTGAGAGCTGTCCTTGTGCACCTCCATGTGAGGAGAGGAGAATAGGAATGGGGAAATGAGAAGACGAGAGGGGTATAGGATCTAATCCTCTCTCTTTCTCTCTCTTCCCCGTCTTAACAAAGCTTCACCACAGTGGGGCTCAGTAGTACACCAGCAATTGTATATGAGGATATTGGTAAGTTATTTTAACCGTCAAGCACTCCAAGAGCTTATTTATCAACGGGCAGCTTACCAACAATGCAACTATTCCAATTTTCTAGCATTGGTTGGGGCGTATAATGACTTTGGAATGGAGAGAATGGTAGTCTCTTTACTTGTTTTGCTCAATCTTTAGGCAGCTTTTAACACTGTCGACTACCAAGCCGTTCTCATGTACCTCTCTTCTCGCCTGGGCATCACTGGCTCTGCACGGCAATGGTTTAAGTATTATCTCAGTGGAAGACTCCAGTGGATTGATGTGAAATGGAAAATAATCGCACAAGGAAGTACTGGAGTATGGGGTACCTTAGTTCTCCTTGCTTAGTATTGTTCTTTGTACTGTTTATTTTTTATTATTTATTTTGTTTATTGTTGATTTGTACTGTTTACCCCTTTTTCCGGTGTATTAGTCAGGCACAATCCAAGCGTTCTCATCAATGCAGATGAGACTTTTGTACCTTTGCTTCGATCGCTCCCTGCCCATCACTATGTCGACTTCCCAACTCCAATGCTGCATATTGTGATAGAATCGGCACACGAATGGCAGCAGCTTTTACAACTGTACGATGACTCGCTGGAATGAACGAAACCGACTGACTGGCATGAACGAACCAGGTGTGATTCAAAAATTCAAAAGGTTAAGTAAAAAAAAATTGGCCCTGCCAGCACACACAACATTGAATCTTTACGAAATCTAGGTATCCTATTCCAAATGACCTTTCATTTGACGATCAAATCAGCTACACAGTAAGGTCTGCCTCCTTTTAGCTAAATACCATTGCTAAAATTCGTAGTAAGACATTGATAAGACATTGATAAAATATTGATACCACATCTAAATTGGTCCATTCATTTGTGACGTTCCGAGTTTACTTCTGTTATTCACTGCGTGCTGGTCTACCGGCCCGTGTTAACATTGGTGAGCCTTGATGGCACACTAGGTAAAGCAGGTTCTTTCACTACCTCGGTCCCGAAGTTGTAGGTTGAATTCCTGAGGTGGCTGATCCTTTATCGACACTGTAAGCAGTGGTGATAGCCGTAAAGGCTCTTCTGTCGCTATAAAAAGAAGCTGTTTAATCAGCTAGGATTTATTTTATTTATTTATCATGCACTTCCTGCTGGCGCAAAGCTGCAACTAGGATTGTCTGTCGCAAGCCTCAAAGTTGACCCATTACAGTGCTTCTCGCCGACCTGCACTGGTTCACAGTCAAGTGACGCATCGACTTCAAGGTAGCTAAAAAAAGAGCTAGCTTCTGTTAATTTTTTTTTAAATAAGAAAGCTACAATGTGGCCTTCCTGCTTCAGATTAGTGTTGATGTTGCACCATATTAGCTGGAACTTAATAACCGCCTAGCAGAAGTGACAGGCTAAAAGCTGCCCACGCCTTTTTAACCCAGGGAACCATTTTCAGGGAAGCAATTTACAGGAAAGAACCACAACCTTATCCGTTCAATCGTTTAACTATTATTGACAAGTTGAACTCAATTTCGGTTGCACGGTGCTGCAGCACCAGCATTCTTTTCGAAATGTACAGGAAAGGCGGTGTGCGATTTTGACTCCTAATCGAGCAGGATAAATGTGAAACAGCCTTTTATTGATCTTGAGAAAGGGGCAGCCGAACCTTTAGTGAAAGAAACGTTTCATGCCTAAAATAATACTTTTCAGTTGCAAGTTTACGTTTTAAGGAACGCTACAGCTCGCTAGTACGAATATCCACTGCAAGTATCAGTAGCAGATTTACTGATACGACCTGTGATGACCCTACAAGTATAAACAACTATTCATCGCATTGGATACCAAATGAATATCACTTCAAGTAGGAACTATCCTCCAAACTCAAGTTTATCGGTTTTTACTCATTCAAATACAGCTGTTGAAATCGCTCTCCCTATTTTTACCTTTCTTCTCATTACCATAAGTTCAATCCACGGCCAAACTAAAAATGGCTGATGCTCATAAGCTTAAGTTAACTTGAGGCGTTCATAGCACGTCCCAGAAAACATTAGGCTTATGCGTTGTAGGCACGGCTTCACTCTTTTCCAGCTCAGAAGACTGAAAGAGTGAGTTTATGAAATCCACAGCCAAACTCATAATGGTGCCAGCTGCTTAGCACTATTCCTCAGCTCCAATACACGTAACCCCTCACTTTACTTGGCTCTCAGCATTTTTCTGTAGAAGCTTTTCTAGATATTTATCTACTTTTTCATTATAGTCTTCTCATACTAATCTACAACGACGACCGTTGAGGCTAACGCGACTTCTGCTGTAGGTGATAGTTTGTTGTTCTGGCAAACCATTCCCCCTAGCCTCCAAGATTGGAAATAATAATACGTTCGCAAAGTACCCCCAGAGAACCAAATATCACTCCAGGCACATTACAGATGCTAAATATAAAGCATTAATAAATGTTACGTGGTACAATCAGCAAGCAGCAGGCATACTGTAAGCAGGCCCAGGCACATGAAGGACGAATGTCGATTATTAGAGGTGGGCACTGTGGGTCAGACTAGCCGGAAAGCATCGTTTATTGAATCGATAGCTCTAACTCCCTAACAAGGAGGAAAGTTGGCATCAGAAAGCACGAAAGTCAATATTTTAAGCACAGATTCGGCTATGCAGGCAATCCTAGTGAGGGAATTTCCCTCTTCTGCCCCCCCCCCATCAGGTTAACCTCCGACTGGCCGAGCCGGCTGGGGAAATACCCAGGTGATGCGATGCCCAATGGGCTATCTTGGCAGTGTTCCAGAAGTTAGCACTGCATAAAAAAACAAAGTAGCCAATCAAAATCCAGGCTCTGCCATCAAGCTCAGCCTTTTGTATTGAGGGAGCAGGCCGCAATTCCTTGCAGCCGCTCGACCCAGCTAGCCTGAGTGTGGCAGGATGGCCGAACCAATGGGTAAGTTAGCTACCTGCTGTATCCGCCCGCAGTATGCTTACTTTGCACCCAGTGGGACACAGTTACTGCCACAGTTATTGCTAATCGTAAGCCACTGAGCCTAAGCATAATTAATTTGGTCTGTATATGTCTTGTCTGTTTCATCAGGCCAAGCAAATAGTCTCGATTACGACCAGTTAGGAGCAGGTTCCATCGTTCAGGAGTGTTTTAGCAATTAGATCATTATGCAGAAGGATTGCAACTCTAGCAAATAAACCATAGCTGGAAGAGTCGACTACATGACAAGCTTTGGTGGACAGCAGCTTGGGTTGCCAGCCTGAAACTTCGCTTGATGTGACAGCTAGCTAGGTGCTCGAGGCCGCCCGAGCTAAGCCAAAGAAGTTCAAACTGAGGGGGCAGCAATCGCCCACTTCCGGATTTGGGGGCAAGGAAGGCTGGAGCCGGCTTGGTGTGCCCAACTATCCCAAGGTTCGGGGGTCAAGCTTAAGCCAGAGCCTCAGCTTACCATCACGGGCCCATATCGACCTTTGAACGTCCACTGTGCCACTTGCTAGTATATCCAGTAGGAATCCGTGCTACCCTTCAGAGCTCCTCCCTCTTCCGCCCACTTCGTATTCCTGTAGCCTCGGCCCAGCGTTTGTTTACCGTTGGACCGCACCATGCAGAGCTGCTGTGCAGCTAAAAATAAAAGCTGTGCACAAAGCAACAGCTTATTTCTGGCCCGGTCGTCGTGATTACGCACCGGCACGAGCCCTGCATGTGGAGCAAACCGGTTCGACGGAGTTTGAGCTTCGCGGATTTCCAAAGTATAATGAACCCACCTCATGCATGCGATCGCTAGCGATGGTCCCGACCCGGAAGGCAGACCGCTTCAGCACCCCAAGATACGAGCGGCTGAGTAGTTGGTTTAACCCAACTGAGCTGTCGAAGTCACACTAAGCTCTTTGTCACCGTAGGTTTGTTGAAGCTCTCCAAGCCTATTCTTTCTCATCAATTCCTTCAGCTGCAAGCTCTCTCAGTCGTCTACCTTTTATTTGCTCCCATCTGAACTCAAAAACTCGTGCATGCTCCTATTGACGACGACGAGTCCGTTATTAGGCTTATGTATTTTCGCTGAGTCGGTTTGGATAACTCCTGTGCCAGCATGCAATTATTGCCCTCTTTGTTTGCGAAGCATATTAGTCGGTGCATCACATACTGACCACTAGAAGGTCGGCACAAGCCTTCATTCTAAGCTGAGCAGGTCTGCACCAGTTGCCCTAGTCAAACCCACTAAGGTAAGGACTGGTATCAAAGCAAACCTGAGAGCTCTCCCTATGCACCTCCATGTGATGAGAGGAGAATAGGTATGGGGAAATGAGAAGACGAGAGGGGTATAGGACCAAACCCTCTCTCTCTCTCTCTTCCCCGTCTTAACAAAACTTCACCATAGTGGGACTCAGTAGTACACCAGCAATCGTATATGAGGATATTGGTAAGTTAATTTTACCGTCGAGCACTCCAATTGCTTATTTATCAACGGGCAGCTTACCAACAATGCGACTATTCCAATTTTCCAGCATTGGCTGGGGCGTACAACGACTTTGGAATAGAGAGAATGGTAGTCTCTCTACTTGTTTTGCTCAACCTTTAGGCAGCTTTTAACACTGTCGACTACCAAGCCGTTCTCATGTGCCTCTCTTCTCGCCTGGGCATCACTGGCTCTGCACTGCAATGGTTTGCGTATTATCTCAGTGGAAGACTCCAGTGGATTGATGTGAAATGGAAAATAATCGCACAAGGAAGTACTGGAGTATGGGTACCTTAGTTCTCTTTGCTTAGTATTGTTCTTTGTACTGTTTATACTACCCCTCTTTCCGGTGTAGTAGTCAGGCACAATCCAAACGTTCTCATCTACGCAGATGAGACTTTTGTACCTTTGCTTCGATCGCTCCCTGCCCATCACTATCTCGACTTCCCGACTCCAATGCTGCACATATTGATAGAATCTGCACAGGATGGTAGAAACTTATTTTTCAGCAGCTTATAAACTTTACGAGGATAAAATCAAGTGACGGAACTGAATGAACGAACAATGTTTGATACATAAATGTAAAAAGTTGTATACAAATTGGCCCTGCCAGCACACTTAACATAGAATCTTCACGAATTCCAGGTGTCCTATTCCAAATGACCTTTCATTTGACGATCAAATCAGCTACACAGTAAGGTCTGCCTACTTTCAGCTAAATAGCATTGCTAAAATTCGCAGTAAGACATTGATAAGACATTGATACCACATCTACATTGGTCCATCCATTTGTGACATTCCGACTCGACATCTGTTATTCACTGCTTGCTGGTCTACAGGCCGGCGTTATCATTCACCTGCAGCTTGTGCAAAACTGCAGGTAGGATTGTCTGTCGCGAGCCTGGCAGTTGGATCATTAAACTGCTTCTAGCTGACCTGTGCCGGTTCACAGCCTAGTGATGCATCGACTTCAAGGTTTTGTCACTCACTTTCAGGTCCCTTTATTTTCTCACTTCAGCCCACCTATCAGATCTACTCCCCCGCCAGGCTAAGCATTGTACCAGCCAATTTTTGGATTTTAATCGTGAACCTGTTTCTCGTAAAGCCTCAAACACTTAGGAGACCGTGCTTTTAGTTCGTCTGCTCCTAAGCCTGGAACCCACATCTGAATTCCGCCAAGACAGCACCCGACTAGACTGCATTTAAATTGGAAGCTAAGCTCTCATCTATTAATCTTAGCCTTTGGTGTGTCTACCTGAATGGTTTTTGTATGCTTATGTGAGCTGAAACTGTACTTTCAGGCGACTAACCATATCTGGATGTAATCTAATGTAATGTATCTCCGTCAGTAACTCCACAAAGTCATAAAGACCATGTGGGCGTTACGCAGGTGAGTTTTGTATAGCACACTCACAGCCTAAGCGGCTTTCGGTACGCATTCGGTAGCCAACAGACTTTGTCTCACGCAACAAAGAGAAAGTGGGAAGCATAGCAGAGTTAGGAGAGAAGTTGAGGTAGTGAGTAGCATAGAAGTAGCAGTTCAGGACCGCTGAAAAAGATGTGCCACAGTCGGCAGTTGGAGAGTAGATGTCGTTGCGTAAGAATTGTGGAAGCGAGTTCCACAGTCTAGGACCTGCAGAGCTAAAGCTTCTGTCGCCAACTGTCTTTAAGCGGAGGAATGGGACAGCTAATTTATTGTCCACACAGGACCTGAGGGCGCGAACAGGCTGAAACTGTTGTAGCAGTTCAGCTAGGTATGAAGGAGCCAAGCCGTGGAGGGCCTTGTCGGTCAGCGTAAGAACTTTGCTCCGTATTCTTTGCTCAACCGGCAAACATCCTAGCTCTTTCAGCAAAGGTGACACGTGCTCAAACCGCCGCCAATGTGCATGTCATCCCTAGCCAAGTTGTGCTCGTTGTCATTGAGCATGCTACCACTAACCATTAGATCGTGCTTCCTTTCCAGCAAATGTAAAGTTCCCATAATAATAATAATAATAATAATAATTATACTGCACTTTATGAAGGACCCTCAAGCTCAATCTCTTTCTAGATGCTTTACATTTGCTGTAAAGACAAATGCAATTGAATGGTGAGTAATATCATGCTTGATAAACAACATTAATGACATGGTTAGGGGTGACATGCACAGGGTCAGCATGCAAATCTGGTTAGTGGCAGCATGCTCAGCGTCAACAGGCATACTCACATGAAGGACGAATCACAGAGATGGAGATTTGATTTTTCCGAGGGACTATGTTAAATGTACTTTTCTTATTTTTATTATTGAAGGAGCTAATTTTTATTAGGGGGTGCTTAACTCGCAAAGCTAAATTTTTCTTAGCAGTGCTTTAATTAGGCATGTGCTCAGGTCGCTTTGAACTAAGGTTCGGATACCTCCGACACAGATTAGGCACTGCGGTTACTCTTAGATTACTTTTGACTAAGTTCAGTAATGCCGGAATTTGGAAAAACAGCATAAAAGCCACAAATGCTGTCCCCTACTCCCAAAAAATTTTACAGTTGTAAAAGATAGTTATAAGAAGAGGTTAGTATTAGGGATAACTATTCAATATAGATAATGTAGGAAAATTTCTCAGTAAGCCACAGTGACATTGCTATACCAAGTTAGCTACAGAATGCAACGTTCAAAGACCTACTTACTTGCTGAAACCAAAATCACTTTCTAAACCTTAAAGGCCTACCCAAATATATTAACAATTACTTCTGAGATATCCTGCCACTATTTACCTTGAATTTAGACATGAGAAACTGTCTTTCGAGCTGCAAAAATTGTTCTCTTCCGCATTTCAAACTTTGGCTGTATAATGTAACCACTACATGCAAATCTAATTTATATATATGCTTGTGAGTTTGTTTATGCGTCTGTGTGTGTGTGTGTGTGTGTGTGTGTGTGTGTGTGTGTGTGTGTGTGTGTGTGTGTGAGAGAGAGAGAGAGAGAGAGAGAGAGTGTTGGTGTAATATTTATGTGTATACAAATCTTGCATGAGGCAAATTTTTCGTAAGCTTCATTCCGAGCCGGAAAGAAACAAAATAATAGATCCTAGGAATAGGCCCACTGTGACAACTTTGGCACAGCATGGTTTAACCTCAACTCGAGCAAACCGTCAATTGCGGCCTGTTATGCCACTACATACGGGCATTGGGAGATTCCTGGTTGCTTTTCTGAGTCATTAACTAATCTTTGGCGGCTTTATCTCCGTGGATATATAAATGTATTGCTACATCTGCAAATCTTGGGTTTGCATGACTTTTCATTGGCCAGCAATGACTGCAGGAATTGGAAGGCTAAGCTGTTTAGAACTAACCGGGCTTCTGACATTGCATCCATTTTCAAGCTGATGGGTGCTTTAATGATTATTACGTTCGAAATGCAATTGAACTGATGTTTTTTAACGGTAACCGCCTTTTCTGACTAGCATCTCATTTTGAGTAGGAGATTACCATTTCTAAAATATTTTTTTTTACTACTGATTTACGACTGTAATTTCGGTCAAATGATGGCCGATTTAGTACCCAGTACTGTATTTGAAAGCCATCTGCTTTGTACTTTAGCTTTCTTTCATGCCTTGTAGATGAACAAGCCTCTACATCTATGGCACCTACCAACAAAGATCTGCATCTTGCTTTACGTGTAAATATGTCGTATATTGTTGACAGACTGAGCAAGCCACAAGTGATGCAGATTGCACGTGCTCTGATCGGAAACCGGCTGATCAGTGCAGAGTTCCAGGAAATAGAAGTAAGCAATTACAAATTGTTCGTCCAAGCAGCACTACAAACAAGAAGCTACTTGACAGATCTGGCTATCGATTAGTTTAACTTGTCTTTCGAAGCTGTATGTTAAAGGCTTACCTTAACGGATTTGATCTCACTGTCATTTATTTGGAAGCCAAAAAGAATTAGGTGCGGCTAGCAGAGGGCTTACTTAGCTAGCACTCTGCCTCGTCGTCATGCCAGTATCCTTGATTGATCCGTGTTATTGTTAGTTGCGTAGTTGACCAATACATACCTTCAAGTCGGAAAAACGTTGTGACACCTGTTCAGTCACGACTAACTTCCAATTGAATCTCTATTAAGGGTTAGAAGTGGCTCG
This sequence comes from Cristatella mucedo, assembly GCA_009760855.2. NCBI lineage: Eukaryota > Metazoa > Bryozoa > Phylactolaemata > Cristatellidae > Cristatella > Cristatella mucedo. The sequence goes on from WPIO01000256.1 coordinate 105,600, forward strand.
ATAAAGTTCTTACGCTCCTGAAACGATAGCTTCTGCTTTGCCATAATTATATATTTTCCAAATTGCATGATTTCCACGAGTCTCTTTCCATATTGATATGACTTACCATACATTCAGCAGTATCGAGAGAGCGCATGGTTGTGTTACAACGGATCAATCGGCCTTGGACGTTCCGGGGTTGATAAGTACCTGTTTTAAGTTGGTAGCTATTTCTAGTGATACGTTTCATGCTTTGTCCCTGAGCAGCACCTTAGCGAAGAATTTTACATTCACTTATGTTGATATCCTTACAAGGAAAGCTGTCTCTCGCTCAACCTACATGACATCGACTCACCTTACCGCCTTATCGAATGTCTCCTATGCTTGTCTGTTGTCCTTTAAAGGTCGCCTTTGCATTCAGGGAGCTCGGCTGACTCCAGGAAGTTCAGGCGAGTTGTAGAAGTTTAGAGAGTTCGTGAAGCTTCGTAGTGCTCAGCTGAGTGCAGGTAAAAGGAGGTTCTGGAAATTACAAGAAGCTCTGGTGCATGTTGGAAGTGAAAGTAGTTCAGTTATTCCTACTGACAAGTTTATAATAATAATAGTAATGCACTTGATGAAGTGCCCTCAGAGAACTCAATCTCTCTATAGGCGCTTTATATTTGCTGGAAAGGAAAATGCAATTGAATGGTGAGTGATATCACGCTTGATAAACAAACAAAATGAATAACATGGCTAGGGGTGATATGCACAGGGTCAGCATGCAAAGGTGGTTTAGTGGCAGCATGCACAGTGTCAGCACGCATAAGCACATCAAGGACGAATCACAGGGACCCACTAAATGCTGTCTTAAATAGGTATGTTTTTAAATTCCTTTTAAATGTGGTCAGGTCAGGGGATGTTCTGACGCAGGTCGGGAGGGAGTTCAAGGCTTTACAATTTCATTCCGGCACTAATGTCAGCTACCGAGCTCGTGACATCTAGGAGATTTCTTCAGAGAGAAATCAGTAAGCATGAAAAATAAGCAATCAGGTCCCTGTTAAAAGAGCTGCAGAGATGTACCACTACACGTACGAAGAGTACGATTTAGGCTGTGACTAATTTGAGAATGCCTCCATCAGAAAATTGAGCTTACAGCAGACCCATAAAGTATAGTGTACTGTAAGCCTAGGCTAAAATGTTTGTTGGTTCGATTCAGCTCTAGTAAAACATTCTCGACTTAACTTTATTCTCTCCTGTGCCTTCTTTTGTAGGCACAGCTCACTGATCCGGACGCAGCATGGAACCTCCTAGTCATCGTGCTGAAGATGGGGAGGAAGGAGCCAGTGCCTTTGTTGCTGCTCTTCGTCTCGATGAGGTCAGAGCAGCAAAACTTGCCGATCTTATTGAATGGAAAGGATTTCGCCAAAAAAATCCAGGTGAGTCACCGATAATTGAGACCCGGCGAATAAACGTTGTGTGTTGAATCCAGGTGAAAATTAAATAAAGTATTGGCGAGTATCCGGTTCGTGAGCCCTGGTGAGTATCCGACCAGAGAGACTATGTAAGACTTCGAAGAATGAGATCTGGTAAGTCCTCAATGAATCGGCCAGGTGTATCGGTTTTTAATTAATTATCAGTAATCGATTACTATTAAATTCATCGTATCTTTGCATATGACAAGGCTGGAACACTAGGAGTTAGTGAATGTCACCCAGAGAGTCTTCTGGGCCTAGCTAATAGCTAAAGCTGAGGCGGCCAGACATCCCATAGCCAACATACTTCATCTAAGGAAACTAAAAGAAATTGTGAAGCATAGCTGAGTCATGAAGGTAATCGAGGAAGTGAGTAATAATACTATTTTATTGCATTTGCACAGCAGATACCTCCGATACCTCAATCTTTTTCTAGGCACTTCGCATGTAATGCAAAGGAACCAGATCGTACTATTAGTGGTAGCATGCACGACAAAGAACTCTCGGTATTTTTTGGATAACATAGTTGGAGGCGACATTCACTGATTCAATGTGTACTTCATTGTTAGTGGTAGTGCACCTAGTGTCAGCATGCATTCGAACAACCAAGAAAAATCAATATTACCCAAAAAATGCTAAACTGATGCATGTAAGGCTATTTTTAAATGTCGTCAACACTGGGTATAACGTGACGTTTGTTCGGGTGGGTTCCAGAATTTCTCTGCATACCAACAAATGGCACAGTCTCTACAGGATTTCAGGTTCGGAAGAGGCTTAAGTAAACGGCTTAAGAAAAAAACAGTTGGGAACAATGCTTTGCAGAATTTGGAGGAATTTTAAATGGGGAAGTTGGAGTTGGATAATGAAGGAATCTATGAGTGCTTGACAGAACATTAAAGTCTGTGGTCTGCTTACTAAAGAGGAACTGCAGGTAGAAAAAATTGGTGTGCCAGGGCACCTGCAATGCTTGCGACATAATACCATCGCAGCAAAACAATGGGATCACTGCCAGAACCTAATTGCATTTGGCTAGAGCTCGGCAAGCACAAGTAATAATAACAATAATGGTAATCCTAATAAAGTGCACCCAGAAAAAATCAATCTCTTTCAAGGTGCTTTATACTTGCAGCAAAGGACACAAGATCCAATGGTGAGTCTTATCATGGTGGATAAACAACATGAATAACCTGCTTAGGGTTGACATGTACAGGGTCAGCATGCAAGTGTAGTTAGTGGCAGCATGCACAGTGTCATCATGCACAAAAACATAAGGGAGAAAGCACAGGTACCCAGTAAATGCTGTCATGCACAGGTGCGTTTTTAATTTCTTTTTAAATGTGGTCAGGTCAGGGCAGAAGTCGGGAATGAGTTCCAGGCTTTGGGAGCATACGAACTAAAGGCATGGTCGTCAAAGAATTTGAGGGTTGTGCGAGGTATAAGTAAACAGCCAGTTTCCGAAAAGCCGGTGGTACAATGCTTGGCCTGGAGAGGGGGGGGGTAGACCTGATAGTTAGGCTGGAGCCAAAGAATCAGGGGACCTAAAAGCGAGCTACAAGACCTTGAAGTCGGGTCTCCCACTGAGATAAAACCTGAACCATTACAGAGCAATGTCAGTGATGCCAAGGCAAATAAGATGAGCTCAAGAAGAACTTGGCCATTGCTAGTATGAAAAGCTGCCGAAAGATCGAGCACAACTAGCAGAGATACTCTACCCATGTCTGCATTCCGAAGTTGGTCGTTGTACACCCGAAGCAATGATGACGCTGTGGAGTGATTAGCTCTAAGGCCAGACTGGAACTTACTAGCAAGGTTTGAAGTTTTAATGTATGAGTTAATCTGCCACGACTCTTTCTAGTGTCTTTGATAGGAATAGTAGAATGGAGAGCTGGCGTTAGTTGCTCAAGTTGTCTTTGTCTTGCATCTCTTTCTTAAGTAGTGGCCCGACTACAGTTTTTTTTAAAGATACTGGGTAATGACCCGAGACTAATGACGTGTTAATGTTACTAGTTATGCAGTTATGGCAGAAGCAGATCTATGCAACGTAGGAGCAGGACAGTGGGAATATGGTTCAAAGTACTTGTTGTCTCCTTTGATTTGGATACAAACTTCAGGACGAGGTCAGTAGTGATATGCTTGAATGCAAACAATGAGGTGCTGCAAGGAATCTAGGAACAGCATTCTAGGGAGGGTGGTGCCATCGTGAAGATGGACTTCGTAATCTTGACTATGTTTTTATAGAAGCTAGACTTGGCCTTCGATAGGATCGAGTGGTACGACATACATTAGTCATCGTATGCCAGTCGATGGAAAGTGATTACTGATCTTGTATATGCCTTTTTAAACTTGCACTTAATAGACCTTGCTAGTTTAATGTCTGCAGTGAACCACTTGCCGTCTGGAAGAGGCGCTCAATGTGCTTAGTCAGAGGTGGTAACTGGTAGAGCGTAACAGCTAGTGTCGTGTCGTAACTACCTACCAATTAAGATAGAGCTGAGGGGACTGAGCAGCAGAGGCGAGGCAGATATTCTCACACGGACTGCATCGATGTCAAGGGTCTTTAGGTTTCGCGATTCACAAGTGAAGTTACAGGAGGAGGAGGAGGAGGGCACACATTGTAGACTGAGTTAGATCTGCATCTGGTCAGATGAACACGTTTGGTTAATAATTGGTGATAACAAATTGCAGTTGAGTGGAATATTGTCGTCGAGTGTGTGACCCTTGATGTGAGAAGGCCATGGACATGAACCACAAGAGACAATGAGTCAGTCAATGCACACAATTCAGTGCTGAAGCCGTCAGATTAGTTATCAAAGTGAACTTTGAAATTACCCATACGAGGAAGGATCGATTTCTTGCAAACAGAATCAAAATGAGATTAGAGAAATCTGAGATAAAGGATGATTTTCTACCCGGTGGGCGACGAACTACTGCCACCATCGCTGGCCCTTTTTCTAGTGAAATCAAGACGATCGATTCTAAAGACTGCTTCGAGGGTACTGCAAATTGCTTGAAGTTGAATTTCTAGAGCGCCTTAAAAATAGCGACTCCACGTCCAGTTCTGACTGATCTAGAGGTGTGAAAGGATGAGAAATCAGTCCAGGTAGCATACTTAATTGTTAGTTTCTAACTAACTGACTTACTTACCGGTTATGGGCAAACCCAGTGTGATCCAGAGATTGCACCGGCTGACTCTCAAAATTGGCTCTGCCTGCGTATCTCCAGTTTAATCAGCTTGAAATCTAGGTTTCATGTTCCAAAGCGACCTCTCGTTAGACGACCACATCAGCTCCACAGTCAAATCCGCCTATTTTCAGCTTCATAACATCGCTAAAATTTGGGCTTGTTTAGATAAAGATACCACGTCCAAGTTGGTCCATGCATTCGAGACATCCCGTCTCAACTTCTGCAACTCACTGCTTACTGGCCTACCAGCATGTGCGATCAGGCGATTGCAGCTGGTGCAAAACTCGGCAGCTAGACTTGTCTGCCGTGAGCTTCGAAGTTGCCACATTACTCCACTTCTCGCCGACCTGCACTGGCTACCAGTCAAGCAACGGATTGACTTCAAGGTTTTGTCGCTCACTTTTAGGTACCTTCATTTTATGGCTCCGGCCTATCTGTCAGATATACTCATCTGTCAGATACCCCATCAGGCCAAGCATCGTACCACCGGCTTTTTGGAATCCCACAGTCTAGAAATACCTCATACAAACCTTAAATCCTTCGGAGACCGTCCATTTAGTTCATATGCTCTCAAAGCCTGCAACTCCCTTCCGACCTGCGTCAGAACATCCCCTGACCTGACCACATTTAAAAGGAACCTAAAACACACCTTTTTCGGACAGTATTTAGTGGGTCCCCGTGATTCGTCCTTCACTTGCTTATGTGTACTGACACCGTGCATGCTGCCACTAACCACATTTGTATGCTGACCCTGTGCATGTCACCCCTAACCATATTATTCATTTCGTTTGTTTTTCAAGCATGATTTTACTTACCATTCAATTGCCTTTTACTTTACAGCAAATGTGAAGCGCCTAGAGAGAGAGATTAAGTTCTCTGAGGGCGCTATATCAAGTACACTATCTTTATTAGTATCTTTATTGGTATTGGCATGTGGATATGTCGGGTAAGATATTAAGTCTTCAGGACCGAGGTCATGAGTTTGAATACTGTAGTGGCTGCTCCTGTATTTCAAACTGCAAATCAGTGGACACTCCCGTTAAAGCTCTTCTGCTGCTATAAAATGATACTTGTAGACCAGCAATTGTTTCTTGTTAGTGCAAGACGCTCCACCTATCATTTCTTCGTGCGTTTCCCCATTTTGCTTGTCAATTAAAGTACGGTGGGGCTTTTAAGATGCTCCTACTTTACGATCCGGAAACTGGGTTAAAATCCTGTTGTGAGCATTTCTTTATTGCCCGCGGCAAGTGTTTGAGCAGATAAGACTCTCAGGTTGCTATATTTGGTGAGCCGTGATGGCACACTAGGTAAGGCGGTTGCTTTCACGACCTCGGTCCCGAGGTCGTGGGTTCGATTCCTGTGGTGGGCGATTCTTTATCGCCACTGCAAGCGGTGGTAATAGCCGTAAAGGCTCTTCTGTCGCTATACAAAAGAGGCTGTTTAATCAGCTAGGATTTTATATAGAGTATGTTGTTTAATCAGCTAATATTTTCTTAACTAACTTACATCGCATCTGTTTCTTGTGTAGCCGGAATTTATTCTGTTACTCAACTTTGTGTCTTGCTAATGATTATCAGCAGCTTGACAGTTTATCTGTCTGTAAGTTTAACAAAACAGCAGCCGGTCAGTGGCTTCTGTTAGTATCAGCCATTAGTATGCAGCTAACCGATTTCGGCTCATTCTCTTTCGAAGTAAGCAGGTCAATATTGGCATCGAGAATAATATCACTTTATTAGTGGCTGATTGCAAGCTTTGCTTGCTCTTCGTACAGTGTGCGATTCTTCTATTGCAAACTGCATGCGATGCTAATAGGTGTTAAAGCTCTTCTTCCACTATTTAAATGAGGATGGCTAATAAAAAGCGACTTTTTTCATCGCGAGGGTTGCAAAGGCAATTCTTGTAAGACGGCAGGGTTATAACTGCCTTGGAAATCACAAATTAGAATGAGTCATAGAAGAGCTTTAACATTGAGCACCCTCCGTCTGAGCTCTCGCTCTGACTCTTCATTCCTTCAGTTCCTGAGTTGGAGCCTGTGTTGGGCGATTGGCTGTGTCCAGCTCCGACCTTTGACCTCTGGAGCGTGATCATGACTTTTTGCTAATGCACGCACATTTCTAGAGCACCCTCAGAAAACTGAATCTCTTTCTTAGTGCTTTGCATTTCCTATAAAATAATTCGCGATCGAATGATTAGTGGTAACATGCAAAATGTCATCAAGTACTATGTGGTTAGACGGGACATGGAGAGTACCAGTAGGTCAAATATGGTTAAAGGTAGCATGCACAGTGTCAGCTCATTGAATCAGACAAAAGACAAACCACTAGGACCTGGACTGTGGAACTAGCTTCCACGATTCTTGTAAAACGACATATACTTTCCTTCTTCCGACAATGGCTTCGAACTTTTGAGATATCCGTTTTCGTTCTTTTACCTTCATACAAATTAAGCCATATAATATGGTAATCCCTAACTTTTAACTTGTGGGGCAGAGTAGTTCGAGGCAAGGTTGGGAACATAAAGTGAGAATATCTCTAAGCACCCTGAAGCTCCTCTGTGTGAGGTTTACAACGTGCCGTTGCATAGAATACAGTGTATAATAATGTAATAAGTACATACTTCTAGCCTCAATTTGCATTGAGAGTGTCAATCTCTGGGAGAGCCCAATATCAACTCGAAATCAAGGTGCCATGTTCAAAAGTGACCTCTCGTTAGACGACCACATCAGCTCCACAATCGAGTGCTACCATTAACCATTAGATCGTGCTTCCTTTCCAGCAATTGTAAAGTGCACAGTAAGAGATTGATTTTTCTGAGGGATTGTACTAAATGTACTTTTCTTATTTCTGTTATTAAAAGAGCTGATTTTTAGCGAGTGCTTAACTCACAAAGCTAAGTTTTTCTTAGCGGTGCTTTATTTAGGTATGTGATCAGGACGCTTTGAACTAACTTCCAGATACCGCCCCACACAGCTTATGCACTGTGGTTAATCTTAGATTACTTTTGACGAAGTTCAGTGATGCCGGAATTGGAAAAGCAGCTTAAACGTCACAGATGCTGCCTCCTGCTCCGACAAAAATCGACAGTTGTAAAAAATGGTAATATAAAGAGCTTAATAATTTGGGAATAACTAGTCCACGTAGTTAATGTAGGACAACTTCTTAGTAAGCCATAGTCACATGGCTGTACCAAGCGAGCCAAGCATGCAACGTTCAAAGACCTACTTACTTGCTGAAGCCAAAATAACAATTTAAATCTTAAAAGCCTAGCCACATATATTTATTATTACTTCTGGGATATCCTGCAAATGTTTACCTTGAATTTAGACATTAGTAACAGTCCTTCGAGCTGCAACAATATTACTCTTCAGCATTTTAAAATTTGGTTGTATAAAGTAACAACTACATGTAAATTTAATTTAAATATGTGTTTGTGAGTGGGTTTGTGTGTGTGCGCGTGAGTGTGTGAGTGTGTGCGTGAGTGTTGGTGTAATATATATGTGTATGCAAATCTTGCATGAGGCAAGTTGATCATAGGCTTAATTCCGAGCCGGAAAGAAAATAATAACAGATCCTAGGAATAGGCTCACTTTGAAAACTTCCGCCCAGCATGGATAAACCTCAGCTCGAGCAATCCATCAATTGCAGCCTGTTATGCCACTACACACGGGCATTGCAAGATTCGGGGTTGCTTTTCCGAGTCATTAACTATTCTTTGGCGGCTCTATCTCCGTGGATATAAAAATGTATTGCTACGTCTGCAAATCTTGGGTCGGCATGAGCTGGCCAGCAATGACTGCAGGAATTTGATGCCTAAACTGTTCAAACTAACCGGGCTTATGGCATGGCATCCGTTGTCAAGTTGATGGGCCCTTGCTGATTATTACGTTCAAAATACAATCGAGCTAACGTGTTTTAACAATAACCACCTTTTTTGACTAGCATGTAATTGTGAGCAGGAGATTACCGTTTCCAAAACGGTTTTTTGCTACTGCCTGACAACTCTAATTTTGGTCAATGTTCCCCGGTTTGGTGCCAAATACTCAATGTATTTGAAAGCAATTTGCTGTTCGCTTTTGCTTTCTTCCTTTAAAATAATAACAATGCACTTGGTGAAGCACCCTTCAATGCCTTGTACAAGCACAACCTTCAACATCTTTTGCAGCCACAAACCAAAATCTGTCTGTTGCTATCAGGATAAATGTGGCAGCTATTGTTGACGGACTGAGCAGGTCACAAGTGATGTGGATTGCACATGCTCTGATTGAAAACCTGCCGATCTGTGCAGAGTTCGTGGAAATAGTGGTAAGCAATTACAAATTGTTCGTTCGAGCATCCCTAAAAACCAGAAACTACTTTACAGATATAGCTATTGATTAGTTGACCTTGTCATTCGAAGGTGTATGTAAAAGCTTGCCTTAACAAATATGATCTCACGCTCATTTATTTTGATGTCAAAGAGAATTAACTGCTGCAATTATCTCTTACAGTGGAATATGCTCTGTTGCCTGATGCGGGTCTTGAAATCAATGTCCGGCTCGTGATCTGAGAACCCCTCGGCTTAGGTCAGTCCCAGGCCTATAAATGAAAAAGAGTGCGACCCAATTGCAAAGCTAGCCTTAATCACACATCCTTCAAAACGTTAACAGATTTTTAAATTATACAGAACGATATTTCCTTAAGCCTATTATAAAATTTAGCATGCTTCTTTTCCTGTTAGCAGGATCCACTGCCGGTTGACTACAATATACTACTCTGATAACAGCAGCAAGAATATTTTTAGGTAGTAGAGTAGCACTGCTAGAGCATTAGATCTGGGTATTGGCACTTCGCATATGCTTGGGGGAATGCAACTAGGCTTTTACACTGGCAGTACAGCTCCAGTTTGTATAACTTTCGTAATGCAAATGTGCCCCAGCTTAGCCCACGTAAGTCTGTCGCATTGCCGCAAGCCTTGCTTCCATATAAAGGAGAATCAGTTTGGTAGCATCTAGCAGTAGGCTTACTTGGCTAGTACTCTGCCTCGTTGTCATGTCAGGTTCATTGCTTGATCCGTGTTATTTTTAGTTGTGCAGTCGACCAACACACACTTTCAAGTCTGCAAGCCGTTGTGACGTCTGTTTAGTCCCGACTATCTTCCAATTGAATCTCTATTAGGAGTTAGAAGTGGCACAATCAAATTCTTAAACTGCTGAAACAATAGTTAATATTTTGCCATTATTATGTATTTAAAAAATTGCATGACTTCCAAGAGTCTGTTTCTATATTGATACGATTTCCCATACATTCAGTGGTATCCGCAAAGCATGTGGTTGTGCATCACAACGGATCAACCAGCCTTGGACGTTCCGGTGTTGGCAAGTACCTGTTTTAAGTTGGCAGGCATTTCTAGTTATACGTTTCATGCTTTGTCCCTGAGCAGCACCTCAGTAAAGGATTTTATATTCACTTACGTAGATATCCTTACAAGGAAAGCTGTCTCTTGCTCAACTTACATGACAACAACTCACCATACCACGTTATCTATTGCCTCCTATGCTTTTCCGTGATCCTTTAAAGGTTGCCTTTGCATTCAGGGAGCTCGGCTGAGTCCAGGAAGTTGTAGAGGTTTAGAGAGTTCAGGAACCTTAGCAGTGCTCAGCTGAGTGCAGGTAGAAGGAGGTTCTGGAAATTACAAGAAGCTCTGGTGCAAGCTGGGAGTGAAATGAGTTTAGTTATTCCTACTAACAAGTTTTATTCCGCCACAAGTGTCAGTTACCGAGCTCGTGACATTTAGGAGATTTTTTTATGGAGAAATCAGTAAGTAGAAAAAGTAAGTAATAAGGTCCCTGTAAAAAAACTGTAGACATGTACGAAGAGTACGATTTAGGCTGTGATTAATTTGAGAATTTCTCCATAAGAAAATGGATCCTTATAGTGTACCCATAAAGTAAGTGTTATGTAAGCCAAGTAAGTTAAGTAAGTTATGTAAATGTAAGTAATGCCATGTAAGCCATGTAAATGTAATGTAAGCCTAGGCTAAAATGTTTGTTGGTTCGATTCAGCTCTGGTAAAACATTCTCGACTTAACTTTATTCTCTCCTGTGCCTTCTTTTGTAGGCACAGCTCACTGATCCGGACGCAGCACGGAACCTCCTAGTCATCGTGCTGAAGATGGGGGAGGAAGGAGCCAGTGCCTTTGTTGCTGCTCTTCGTCTCGATGGGTTCAGAGTAGCAAAACTTGCCGATCTTATTGAATGGAAAGGATTTCGCCAAAAAAATCCAGGTGAGTCACCGATAATTGAGACCCGGCGAATAAACGTTGTGTGTTGAATCCAGGTGAAAATTAAATAAAGTATTGGCGAGTATCCGGTTTGTGAGCCCTGGTGAGTATCCGACCAGACAAACTATGTAAGACTTCGAAGAATGAGACCTGGTGAGTCCTCAATGAATCGGCCAGGTGAATCGGTTTTTAATTAATTATCAGTAATCGATTACTATTAAATTCATCGTATCTTTGCATATGACAAGGCTAGAACACTAGGAGTTAGTGAATGTCACCCAGAGAGTCTTCTGGGCCTAGCTAATAGCTAAAGCTGAGGCGGCCGGACATCCCATAGCCAACATACTTCATCTAAGGAAACTAAAAGAAATTGTGAAGCATAGCTGAGTCATGAAGGTAATCGAGGAAGTGAGTAATAATATTCTTTTATTGCATTTGCACAGCAGATACCTCCGATACCTCAATCTTTTTCTAGGCACTTCGCATGTGATGCAAAGGAACCAGATCGTACTATTAGTGGTAGCATGCACGACAAAGAACGCTCGGTATTTTTTGGATAACATAGTTGGAGGCGACATTCACTGATTCAATGTGTGCTTCATTGTTAGTGGTAGTGCGCCTCAGCATGAATTCGAACAAGCAAGAAAAATCAATATTACCCAAAAAATACTAAACTGATGCATGTAAGGCTATTTTTAAATGTCGTCAACACTGGGTATAACGTGACGTTTGTTCGGGTGGGTTCCAGAATTTCTCTGCATACCAACAAATGGCTCAGTCTCTATAGGATTTCAGGTTTGGAAGAGGTTTAAGTAAACGGCTGAAGACAAAAAAGTTGGGAACAATGCTTCTCATAATTTGGAGGAATTTTCAATGGGGAAGTTGGAGTTGAATAATTAAGGAATCTATGAGTGTTTGACAGAACATTGAAGTCTGTGGTCTGCTTATTAAAGAAAAACTGCAGGTAGAAAAAATTGGTATGACAGGGCACCTGCAATGCTTGCGACATAATATCATAGCTGCAAAACTGTGGGATCACTGCCAAAACCTAATTGCATTTGGCTAGAGCTCGGCAAGCACAATTAATAATAATAGTAATGGTAAACCTAATAAAGTGCACTCAGAAAAAATCAATCTCTTTCGAGGTGCTTTATACTTGCAGCAAAGGACACAAGATCCAATGGTGAGTGGTATCATGGTGGATAAACAACATGAATAACCTGCTTAGGGTTGACATGTACAGGGTCAGCATGCAAGTGTAGTTAGTGGCGGCATGCACAGTGTCAGCAAGCATAAGAACATAAAGAAGGAATCACAGGTACCCAGTAAATGCCGTCATGCACAGGTGCGTTTTTAATTTCTTTTTAAATGTGGGCAGGTCAGGGCAAAAGTCGGGAATGAGTTCCAGGCTTTGGGAGCATACGAACTAAAGGCATGGTCGCCAAAGAATTTTAGGTTTGTGCGAGGTATAAGTAAACAGCTAGTTTCCGAAAAGCCGGTGGTACGGTGCTTGGCCTGGAGAGGGGGGGGGGGGTAGACCTGATAGTTAGGCTGGAGCCAAAGAATCAGGGGACCTAAAAGCGAGCTACAAGACCTTGAAGTCGGGTCTCCCACTGAGATAAAACCTGAACCATTACAGAGCAATGTCAGTGATGCCAAGGCAAATAAGATGAGCTCAAGAAGAACTTGGCCATTGCTAGTATGAAAAGCTGCCGAAAGATCGAGCACAACTAGCAGAGATACTCTACCCATGTCTGCATTCCGAAGTTGGTCGTTGTACACCCGAAGCAATGATGACGCTGTGGAGTGATTAGCTCTAAGGCCAGACTGGAACTTACTAGCAAGGTTTGAAGTTTTAATGTATGAGTTAATCTGCCACGACTCTTTCTAGTGTCTTTGATAGGAATAGTAGAATGGAGAGCTGGCGTTAGTTGCTCAAGTTCTCTTGGTCTTTTATCGCTCTCTTAAGTAGTGGCCCGACTACAGTTTTTTTTAAAGATACTGGGTAATGACCCAAGACTAATGACGTGTTAATGATACTAGTTAGGCAGTTATGGCAGCAGCAGATCTATGCAAAGTAGGAGCAGGACAGTGGGAATATGGTTCAAAGTACTTGTTGTCTCCTTTGATTTGGATACAAACTTCAGGACGAGGTCAGTAGTGATATGCTTGAATGCAAACAATGAGGTGCTGCAAGGAATCTAGGAACAGCATTCTAGGGAGGGTGGTGCCATCGCGAAGATGGACTTCGTAATCCTGACTATGTTTTTATAGAAGCTAGACTTGGCCTTCGATAGGATCGAGTGGTACGACATACATTAGTCATCGTATACCAGTCGATGGAAAGTGATTACTGATCTTGTATATGCTTTTTTAAGCTTGCACTTAATAGACCTAGCTAGTTTAATGTCTGCAGTGAACCACTTGCCGTCTGGAAGAGGCGCTCAATGTGCTTAGTCAGAGGTGGTAACTGGTAGAGCGTAGCAGCTAGTGTCGTGTCGTAACTACCTACCAATTAAGATAGAGCAGAGGGTACTGAGCAGCAGAGGCGAGGCAGATATTCTCACACGGACAGCATCGATGTCAAGGGTCTTTAGGTTTCGCGATTCACAAGTGAAGTTACAGGAGGAGGAGGAGGAGGGCACACATTGTAGACTGAGTTAGATCTGCATCTGGTCAGATGAACACGTTTGGTTAATAATTGGTGATAACAAATTGCAGTTGAGTGGAATATTGTCGTCGAGTGTGTGACCCTTGATGTGAGAAGGCCATGGACATGAACCACAAGAGACAACGAGTCAGTCAATGCACACAATTCAGTGCTGAAGCCGTCAGATAAGTTATCAAAGTGAACTTTGAAATTACCCATACGAGGAAGGATCGATTTCTTGCAAACAGAATCAAAATGAGATTAGAGAAATCTGAGATAAAGGATGATTTTCTACCCGGTGGGCGACGAACTACTGCCACCATCGCTGGCCCTTTTTCTAGTGAAATCAAGACGATCGATTCTAAAGACTGCTTCGAGGGTACTGCAAATTGCTTGAAGTTGAATTTCTAGAGCGCCTTAAAAATAGCGACTCCACGTCCAGTTCTGACTGATCTAGAGGTGTGAAAGGATGAGAAATCAGTCCAGGTAGCATATTTATTTGTTAGTTTCTGAAATAAAGATGGGGTGTTGTATGTGCTTGTAGCAATTCAAAAATAGCATCCACGTCTATTCTTGCCAGATTTTTACTCGTGTTACAAATGTCATAATAGTGGGCAGAGTATTGGGACATTAATTGAAGTGCCGTTCAGAGAAAAAAATCTTTTCTAGGGGAATTACATTAGTTGCAAATTGAAGGAATATGACATGGTTGTTGTAATCATGCTCAACAACTCGAAACAGAACATGCCTAAAGGTGACATGCACCGTGTCAACATGCAGCTATGGATTAAGGCGTCTTGCAGAGTCTCAGCATGCACAGGCACACAAAGGCTAAATCACATTTTAGGTTGCGACTGGGAGCCGTTGCAGGTCGGCTAGAAGTAGTATAAAGTGGTGAATGAGACGCTCACGACCTGTAAGGATAGCTAGAGAGTTGTGCACGAGCTGTATGCTCCCGATTACACCATTGGGTAGACCAGCAAGCGATGAGTAACAGAAGTCGAGACTGTTTGAAGCAAGTGCATGGACCAATTTAGATGTGGTATTCCTGTCTAAGCAGAGGTTAGGCAATGTTATGTTGCTGAAAGTAGGCAGACTTGATTGTGCAGTTGATGTGGCCGTCTAAAACCAGGTTACTTTGGAAGATGGCACACACACACACGCACGCACGCACGCAAGCACGCACGCACTAACACACCATCAGAAACATATTTCCTGTTGATTAAATAGGAGATATGCTGGCAGTGCAGATTTCAAGCGTTTGCCTTTCTTATTTCTGGATCGCTATCGGTTGGCCCGTTATTGGTAAGTTGGTTTTATCAGAATATAATTTAAGAAAGTGTGCTGCCCTCAATGTTAGGATGCTTTCAATAAATGAGCCAGGGAGTTAAGAGAATTCGACAAGCTAGAAGGCTGACAGAGGTAAAAGAAAAGGTACAGCTGAGTGTCTTCTGCATAGAAGGTATAATATAGATTGTGGTTTTCAGTCACATCAGCCAGATAAACCGTGTATAAAACGTATAAAGAACTGGACCCAGCACAGAACCCGAGGTAGAAAGTAAAAAAATACTGGCTGATTTAACAGCCTATTTCGCAATGCTGCAGAAGGACCTTGAAATTATTACCCCTGCTTGCAGGGGTAATAAAGGACCGCCCACCCTGAAACGCTCGAACGTTTGACTTCGGGACCGAGGTCGTGAAAAACAACCGCCTTACCTAGTAGGCCATCCTGGCCCACACAGGTAACCCATACTTCAGCGGTTCCTGGGATGATCTGTTTTCATTCGCATTGGTACTCTTGAGTATCTCATTTTCGATACAACCTGAACCATGCAGGGCCAGTGACGACAGTGCGAGATGGGAAGTCCTCAAGAAGGACTTGGTAATCGATATAACAAAACCGTCATAAACACGAGCACAACAAGTATAGTTATGCTACCCCTTTCTCTATTCATTATTAGGTAGTTGCACAACCAAAGCAATGCTGATTCTATGGAGTAATTAGCTCTAAAGCCAGACTGGAACTTACTAGCAAGGTTTGAAGTTTCAATATATGAGTTCAGCTGGTCCGCCACATCCCGTTCCAGTGTCTTTGATAGGAATAGTAGAATGGAGACTGGCGATAGTTGCTTAAGTTCTCTAGTTCTAGTGTAGCTTACTTGAGAAGTGGCCTGACTACAGCTTTTTCTGAAAGCTGCTGGAACATGACCTGAGGCTTATCACATATTATTGATAATAGTTATGCACGGCAACAGCAGATCAATGTAACGTAGGAGCAGGACAGCGGGAATAGCATCACAAGCACTTGTCGTCTTCTTTGATTTGGGTATGAACTTCAGGGTGAGATCACTAGTGACCTGCTTAAATGTAGACGTTGAGGTGCAGCCTGGAATCAAGGCACAGAATTCTAGGGGGAATACTGATATCGTAGGAATGGACTACCTGATCTTGTTTATCTTCTGGACAGAGGAGGTAGATAAGCGACTGGCTAGATCGTCACAGGGATAATTAGATAAAGAGCTAATCCGGGAGTGGTTGAGGAAATGGTTGATCGTCGACATCATCTCACGGGCCATCATTTGAATCGGTTGCAATCAGGTCTTCGTCAAAGAAAATGCCTCTCATTGTTGTGATATATCGGCCTCCTGGCTGTGTAAACTTGTTTATCGAGGGGTTTTCAGACCTTCTCACTAAAATATTTGTGTGTGACCGGCCGAAATTGTAGGAGACTTCAATATTAACATTTACAACGCTGACAACAACCAGGTCCGCCTATTTATTGACTCTCTGGAGATTCTTTGGTTTAGTCCATCATGCTAATCATGCCACCCACGTCGGTGGCCCTATTCTAGATCTCGTGATCACTAAGAATGTCCTCCTCACTGACCTTGTGGTGTACCGCCTGACTCTCTCAGATCATTGTTTGGTCTCGTTTGCTATTACTGCTCCCTTGTACGAACAGGGTGATGTTGAACCTGTCAAGCGACGTAACTTAAATAGCATTGACAAAGATATTTTTGAAATCGGTTTGTGATGCAGGTCTTCTTGATCTGCACCCAGACTCGACCAACAGCCTCGATACCCTCACTGATGCAGTGAACATGACACTCAGCAGTGCTCTTGACAAGCATGCTCATGTTAATTCTGTTCGTATACAGAGTCTTCAAGATTTCTTTCAGTTTACAAAAAACTTGCACCATGTTAGGCACTGACTTTAACGTCGTTTCACGAAAACGGGTTCTGATGCACATCTAGTCCATTTCAGCGACTTTCGTCGGGTTTATACTCGAAAGCTTAAAAAACCAGGGATTCTTTTTTTCATCCAAAAGCTGAATTCCTGTCAGTCGCACCCTAAACAGGTTTACAAGACAGTAAACCATTTACTGGCCAATGCTGAGACGTCTGATTCCCCAGATATTGAGGACTCAGCCGAAAAGTGTTTAGCCTTCTTTGCTGAAAATATGTGCACATTCGTGCCTCTATTAAGCCCCATCCGACTAAAGCAATGGCGGTTCCACAACCTGTAACTTTCCTTAAAAGGTTCTCCGATGTTTCTGCATGCGATGTGGCTACCTTAATAAGGTCTAGCAAAAAGAGCTCGTCTCCTGAAGACCCGATACCTTCATCTCTGCGGTCTTCACTAGCAGACCAACTTAGCCCTGCCGTAACCGAGATTTGTAATGCTTCTTTGGGAAAAGGGGTCATCAAGGCCTTCAAATCGGCAATCGTTAGACCTATACTTAAAAATCCTGGATCAGACACAGAAGTCCTTGTTAACTATCACCCAGTTTTCCTTCTTTCTTTCTCGTCAAAGATTCAAAATAGTGGCACAGACACAAGAAACATGCAACAATATAGTACCAAGGATCGTTGACGAAATTCTGAAAATGCAAGAGCCTATCCAAACGTGGTTACTATGTTAGCAGCCAAACAAGACGTCTTATTTAAGGGATTAAACATATATTAACTCAGTCTGTTGTTGGCCAGCTGCTAGAGCTATACCAAAAGGGACGGTTGCTACTAATGATGGAGAAAGGTCTTGTCAACGATTACATACTTGGCGAGTTCAAAGCTAAATCCATTCATCTCGGAGTAAAAATTGAGGAAAAAGACTTGGAGCAGTGCCATAATGAGCTTGGAGGCTTGCAAGTGTATTTTTTACCGTAGCCAATGAAACGGCTCTTAATGAAGGCAGTATGAGCTCATCGGATTATTTTAGTTGTGCAATCTGGGTGTCAGCACACCATGACCGAACAAGGAGCTCAGCCTGCCTGGGTTCGTGTCTTCTTTACTCATCTGTCTCTCCCCTATCTCATTATCTTAGTGGCTCGTTGTCTCACTATAAGGCTGACTTTGTAGAACATCTTTAAAAAAAGTTTGCCAAATTGTGTTATCTAGTGGCCAGCTGACGAGCTACTCATACTTTTTACCTCTTCAACTGCATTATTTTAGAAATTGAGGCTAATTATCCGAAAGATACGACCTCTGACCTCTCTGATAAGAGACTTGGCAGAATACCGGACTCCTGGCTGGTGGACGCCTCATCACGTTTAGAGTTGGATTTGAGTCAGATCAGTGGCATTAATTTTGCTCAGGACCTTCGAAATTTTGTGAATGTTACACGTCTGTCTCTACGAGACTGTGGGCTATCTGAGCTGTCGGCTGGACTATCTGATCTTACAAAGGTGAGTGCTCAAGCTCTTTGTCTAATCAGACAGCAGTCACCATCAGCATCTGCTTAGTCCTAGTCAGCCATGACTGTACCATATACCGTAATGTTAAAAAACCACCATACAAGAATTTATTTATTTTGGGGCAGTATTGGCACACTAGGTGAGGCAGTTTCTTTTCACGACCTTGGTTCCGAAGTCGTGGGTTCGAATCCTGCGGTGGGCAATAATTTATGCCACTGCAAGTGGTGATGATATCATTCATTTTATATAATTCTTAAAAATAATGATATGTTTTCTAGCTGTGCCCTTCCACAGAATTGAGACTTATTGCTCCATTTGCTTTCAGTGGTTTTGACGATTGTCTTTGCCTTCAGATATTCAATAATAATAATAAGGATAATACATTTGTAGAGTGCTCTCTGATAGCTTACTCTTTTACCAGGCACTTTACAGATGCTCTAAAGAAAGCATGACCACATGATTACTGGTAACATGGGCAACTCGATAAAGCCTAATATCCCTAGAAAAGACATGTACTGGGTCAACATGTAGAAATAGTCAGAAGCAGCAGGCACAGTGTCAGCATGCTTTGGCTCACAACGGACGAATCGCATGGACAAACTAAGAGCCATAATAAACAGATTTGCTTTAGCTTCGCATACATTTTGTCCGTCAGGGATAGCTTGACATCATTTGGGAGTAAGTTTCAAAGGCTTCAGTTCAATTAAAGGCTTTCAGTTAGAGGCAGCTTGGTGAGAGCTTTGCAATCGCCACGTCACACCACCTCTCTCTAACCTGCACTGGCTCAAAATCAAGCAGGGCATTGACTTCACGTTCGTGTCACTTACTTTTACCACCCCTGATTCTCTGGTTTCCGCCTACCTATCAGAACCTCTCCCACAGTAAGTGAATCATACAACTCTTTGTTGTAAGTGGAGTCGTTTAGTCACACCTCATAGGAGCCTCAAAACCATTTGTGACCATGCCTATAGTTAGTGCAGTCCTAAGTCCTGGACGTCACTACCTAAGCTCGGCACATCGTCCCATTATGACACGCACGAAGAAGCTAAAAACGCACCTGTTTAACTCAGCATTTGGCAGATCTATGTGATCAGTTCTTCGTGTGCTTACTCAATGCCTGCCACTTGAGGATATTGCTACCATGCACTTGGCAATGCTTTTCATGTAGCATTTGTAAATTACCTAGAAAGGGATGCAGTTCTCTTTAATAGCTAACGTTTATTTACTCGTTGCTTAAAGAGCTGCTAATATCCTGATTGCAATATTAATCTGGCCTTAATAAATGCTGACTAACCTAACGTTAAAATATCTCTGATGATTTGTTATTTATATTCGTTCTAAAACGAGGGCCAAATTAGTGTGACAATCTTTCTGAATTTCTCAACGTTTCAGCTAGAATTTAATTTCCAAATTGACTTTTAATTGCTCAACTACCTCAGCTCTGCAGTCACGACTGCCTACTTTCGGCAACATAACCTCACTAAAAGTCGTGTTTGCTTACACAAGGGCACTACATCTGAATAGGGAAATACATTGTAGTGTAATGTATCTCCGTCGTTAACTCCACAAAATCATAAAGACCATGTGGGTGTTACGCACGAGAGTTTTGTATAGCTCACTCATAGCCTAAGCAGCTTTCCGCACACATTAGGTTGCCAACAGACTTCGTCTCACGCAACAAAGATATAGTCGAAAGCATTGCTGAGTCAGGAGAGCCGTTGAGGTAGTCAGTAGCACCGAAGTAGCAGCTCAGGATCGCTGAAAAGCATGAGCCATAGTCGGCAGTAGAAGAGTAGTTGTCGTTGCCTTAGAATTGTGGAAGCGAGTTCCAAAGTCTGGAACCTGCAGAGCTAAAGCTTTTGCTGGCAACGGTCTTTAAGCGGAGGAATGGGACAGCTAATTTATTGTCCACACAGGACCTTAGGGCGCGAACAGGCTGAAACTGATGCAGCAGTTTAGCTCGGTAAGAAGGAGCCAAGCCGTGGTGGGCCTTATGGGTCAGCGTTAGAACCTTGCTCTGAATCCGTTGGCTAACCGGCATCCATCCATCTTTTAGCGAAGGAGACACGTGCTCAAACTCCTGGTTTTTGAAGACTAGCCTTGCAGCCATATTCATAGTCAGCTGCAGTGGCCTAATCACTTTTTTGGTGGCCCAGCCAAAAGGGAATTACAATAATCAAGCCAAGACAGAACTAAGGAGCTAGTTAAATTTTTTGCAAGCCACTGTGAAGACAGCTCCCAATCTTGGATGGGGATCGGACGTGATGGCTAGCTGCAGAAGCAGTCTTCCGAATAAACCTTTAAAAATTGAGGCTGCTGTAGAAAGCTACACCTACATTTCGAGCGCATGGCGATGGTAGCACAACAGTATCACCTATTAGAAGAGCAAAGCCTTTTAATCCAGCCACACGCTTAGGGTGTCCTGTGAGCACTAGTTCGATTTTACCGTCATTAAATTTCATTAAGTTTTCAGACATCCAGGATAAAATGTCGGCAAGGCAAGCATTCAATTTTTCAGTAGCTGCATCATATTTCGACGGTTGCTTGTCTAGTGGCCGGTACAATAAGGTATTTTCAGTTGGTGCAAAACTCTGCAGCTTACCTCATCTGCATGGCTGTTTGCCGTTGCCACATCACACTACTTCTTGCCGACAGGACTGTCTTCCCATCAAGTATGGCATTGACTTCTAGATTGCCTCACTTACTTTTAGCTCCCTTCTTTGTCTGGCTTCAGTCTTCTTTATCAGAACTTCTCCTGCACTAGGCGAAGAATAGTACACCACATCGTTCAAACTAGAATCGTTTAGTCATACCTCTTATGAGCCTCAAACCTTTCTTGCCTATAGTTCGTACGGTATGAAAGCATGGTCATCACCAGCGAAGATTCTTACAACGTTTGCTGAAACGGCTTTATTTCAAAAGAAGCTTACAATGCACCTGCTTAACTCTGCAACTGGAGAGACTTTGTGATCTGTTTGGTGTGGTCATTTCTCTGCTGGAACTCTGCCTGCTGCTTGAGGATGCTACCAACGTAATGTAATGTAACCCCGTCTGTAACTCCACAAAGTCATAAAGACCATGTGGGTGTTAAGCAGGAGAATTTTGTATAGCAACTCACAGCCTAAGCGGCTTTCGGTACGCATGTGCCCTTGGCAACACTTTCTATGTAGCATCTGTAAAGTGCCTAGAAAGAGATTCAATTCTCTGAAGGCACTGCTGCACAAATTTATTTTATTGTTCTTACGAATAGGTGTAACCCATTTAATAAGGACCCTGGTATCTCCCAATGTATTTCATTAATAAGCATGTTTTAAGATTGAAAAGATGGCTCACGTCACCACGTTAGGGTGTAACCTGCAACAATTATAAAGGAGACCTTACCTAGGGCTGTGATATCCTGGTAAGCAAGGTGCTGGATGCTTGCGATCGAATTCGTGAGTTCGAATCCTGCGAACGGCAAACCTAATAGGCTGGTTGCAAGTCGTGGTCATAACCGTTAACTCTCAGCTGCAACTATAAAAATGATTCTATTACCAAGACTAGGGTTTATTTGCTCATATGTTCAAACGAGGTCCATCCCATTTGCAATAATATATTAAAGCTAGCCAATATAAAGGCTGGGTCACTTCGTGTTCAGATGCCTATCCGTTCCTACTGAAATCAGGGCGAAATTAGTGCCACAGTCTTTCAACATTTCTTCACGTTACAGGTACAATTTAATGTATAATATTGACGTGTCACTGGATCGTACTAGATATTTTATATTTAGGGTGAAGGTAACTAATTGATTCTAAGTGTATGTTTGAAGATGTCAGTAAGCAGGCAGCACATGTACTGTGGTTTCACGATGTTTATTTGTATTCTTGGTTGTGATTGGTCATGTCCAGGGGTCAGAGGCTTATTCCTGCCAAACAAGCCACACTCCGACCATTCTGCTGCTCGCCATGCTACTGAACTATGATAAGACAAGTGGCCGTCAGCTTAGACCACTATGTAAGATCGCATGTGCCAACAACAACAGGGGAACTTAGCAAGCCTACAGTGGAAGGTCCAATACAAAGTACACTAAAGGGGCTCAAGACGACAAAGTGAACGGGAACGAACGTGTTAGTTGGTCAGTCGACTTCCGAAGTCTCGCCTTTTCACCGACTCCGTTCCAACAGTACGAGCCTATGCCGTAAATGATCCGGCTCGCTGAGTAACTGCTTGGCTAGTCGGTGCCGACGTCCGCCACAGTCGAGTGCTTCTGCCGAATGACACCAACTTACGGGGGAGGTGGCCATGAACAGGCTACACTAGAAACGTGGAATATAAAAGTCACAACAACAAGCTTACCATCCAGCTCCACTCGGGCCTTGGGCACTCGTTGCCTTGCTTGCATGGCCGCATCGCCGGAGCATGCCTGAAACCATCCATGTGCATAGCTCCTCGAGACCGGGAGCCTCCAGCACCACGACTAACTCGGCCAACTTCTCCTACCCAAGAGCCCCAGTGACCTTGCGTCACCCCACATCCTACCATGCCGTAGGTCAGACCCCGGCCAGCCGGTGACCCTTACCACATTTCAACTGTCCTGTCCCAGCCAACCGAAGCTAGGTGGGTACGTCCTTAAGGTAGAGTGGATAACCTACTTGGTCTCACAGCGATCTGTATTTTCTGAGCAGTGTGGTCAGGGACCCAAGTCTTCAACTTAGATATTTTCGGTTGCAACCAGTGACTGAGAAACTGGAGCTTCCATCAGGTTCCAGTTTCGGTATGGAGACTTTTGCATAGCACGCCTGGCTGATATGATTAATCAGCCGTTCGTTGGCCGTGCATGACTGGGCACCCCTATTGTTGGTTCTAATGTGACGTCTTGCAGGAATGTTTGACTAGACCTTTTAGTAAAATTCTAGTGAATGGCAGCATGGTTGCATTAATTAGTGAAGGCAAGCCCCTCCACACGAGGCTACTAGGATCTGGGAGCAGAATATGCTTCGTTGTTTTTTCTTAGGCTCTGTTTGCAATGCGAGTTTCAGGTTTGTGCAGAAGGTTGCAGAACGCCAGTAGATATCTTAAATACCATCGCTTTCTTTAATTCTTGTTCTAGTAGTTTGCTCTTCTTGTCCTGTGCCGTTAGTTCTTCATGTCCTTGGCCCGAACCTGTTTGTGCCTGTGGCAATCAAATGTCTTTCAATTATGTGTGGTAATTATATGTATTTTAATTTCTTGTCTGTTTTTCAATTATCGGCAATAGAGGCGCACAAGGATTTTCTTGGCACCAACTAAGTAAAGAATAGTAATAAAATCGTGGGCTTAATCTCGCAGTTAGGACGCTTTAATACTCGTTTGAGGTAGTTAAAAGGCAATGGTAAGTGACTGGTGGTACATCACCCTTCAAAAAACTAAACGTCCATCACGCTTTTACTTTCGTAGTGATACAAGAAACTAGATATTAGGCGAAAATGATTAATCACACTTATTGATTGTTCATTATCTAATACTTGTTAATGCAAAGCTCTATTATAATTACACAGACGGCTTTACTAAGTTACGTGTTATTCGGCCAGCATGTAAGGTTAGAACTTTCGGGCTTGCACTTTCAACTATGGGGTTTGATCGGCAAAGAAGAATGTTTCTTTTCTGATAATTGAGAGACCACCAAAGCATGCAGTAACTAGTTCGTACTAGTTGGTTTTACTTAAACCCACACAGGCCCTTGTTGAGTTTAGTTATGCAGCGATCGTTTTCAAGTAGCACTTAATTTTCTAAATATGGACTGAAATCGCTACGAAAGAAAATCATACTACAGGTAACAGTGTTACATACTTCACTGTTCCCATCTTGTCATCTTTTGATGCCGAGGTCAAGGATTGGAGCTACTAAACCAGTGCTACCTATTGGTGGTTTTCTACCTATTGGTGGACTGGTGATTCATTCCCACACGTACTGTTTGTATTTAAATGCAATCAACTCCAGAGGTCGTTCAGAAGCTTTAGCAGAGAATTGCGATGTATGAAGAGAACCGTATGCTGGAGCACTGCTTTTGGCACGTAATTCTCCTGGAAGGATTCCATAACAGTGCCATATAATTTTTCGTTGGCCTTCGCAGGAAGCTTGTAGTACACAGGTTGCTCAATTTTCCTGAGTTGAGTCACCTCGAAAACGTAATCTTGCTTAAGATTTTTCTGCTGCCTGCCGTTTTAGGTGAGCTGTAATTTAAATTGAGGCGACAGCACACGTCGTAGTTCTTACCTATCTACAGCTAATTAGCAACCAAACGTTCTAAATCTATCTAATTATCGTGCCACTTTAGATAGCTTTGTTATCTGCAAGATGCAGCGAAATGGTTTAAGTATCCTATGGCTTTTTATCAATTCTTACGGATCGAATATAATCGAACACGTGCGAAATGTTTCGCTATTTTTATTATTGTTTATTTGCTCGGTTTACGAATCCTCGCAAGCTCAGAAAGTCCAAGTTCTTTTTAAATCAGTGAGTGGAACTTTAGGTATGCCACTTGCTATTTCTCATGCATTACCGTCGTCTAAGTATAACTGGCTTATTAATATAATTTTGTCTGATCAACGAGCTCGTTCACAAGCGATTTAGGTATAAATGATGCCTAAATGACCAGTATGTCCTGTGCCTGGTACTTACCTGTAATGAGAAATAGGCTGTGCTGTTCTAAAAGACTGTTGAAGAATAAGCCTGCACGGTACTAACAGTGCATCGCTCTTTATATCATTCTGTAGCTGGAGGAGCTCAATATCAGGGACAACGAGGAGTTCACAACTCTTCCTCCATCCATGTGCAAGCTGCATACACTGAAGAAGCTGCACGTTTCTTGGTGTGGTCTACAAATACTGCCCGATGGATTGGAAGGCATGAATGCGGTAAGCTCAGATGGAAAGTTGAAACGCTTGGATTTTGAAACATCTTAAATGTGTTTCAATTATTTTTCCTCGTAAGTCGTCTGCTCTCGGATGCTATGGCGGCGTATTATGAACGATGGTCTTTAATTAAAAAAGAATTGTTGTAATAACTGCTCATGTCCTGTCTTTTACTTGGTCACATTCGTTTCTTGTAACTACTAAACCAAGATAAGAAAGTAGTGGCACTCCGTTCTTAAACCATCGTCGTTAGCAAGACACTACCTTATGGCATTGCGACTTGTGACTTGGCTTGCAACAGTAATAATAATAATTCACTTGATAAAGCTCCCTCAGAGAACTTAATCTCTCTCTAGGCGCTTTACATTTGCCGTAAAGTGAGATGCAATTGAATGGTAAGTAAAATCATGCCTGAAAAAAACAAACGAAATGAATAATATGGTTAGGGGTGACATGCACAGGATCAGCATGAAAATGTGGTTAGCGGCAGCAAGCACTGTGTCAGCACGCATAAGCACATCAAGGACGAATCACAGGGACCCACTAAATGCTGTCCTAAATAAGTGTGTTTTTAGGTTCCTTTTAAATGTGGTCAGGTCAGGGGATGTTCTGACGCAGGTCGGGAGGGAGTTCCAGGCTTTGGGAGCATATGAACTAAATGCACGGTCTCCAAAAGATTTAAGGTTTGTATGACGTATTTCTAGACTGTTGGATTCCGAAAAGCGGGTGGTACGATGCTTAGCCTGATGGGGTAGTATATCTGAAACATAGGCTGGAGCCATAGAATGAAGAGACCTAAAAGTGAGCGACAAAACCTTGAAGTCAATCCGTTGCTTGACTGGTAGCCAGTGCAGGTCGGGGAGAAGTGGAGTAATGTGGCAACTGCGACGCTCACGGCAGACAAGCCTAGCTGCAGAGTTTCGCACCAGCTGCAATCGCCTGATCGCATATGCTGGTAGGCCAGTGAGCAGTAAGTTGCAGAAGTGGAGACGAGATGTCACGAATGCATGAACCAACTTGGACGTGGTATGTTTATCTAAACAGGCCCGATTTTTAGCAATGTTATGAAGCTGAAAATAGGCGTATTTGACTGTGGAGCTGATATGGTCGTCTAACGAGAGGTCGCTTTGGAATATGACACCTAGATTTCAAGCTGAATTAACTGGAGAAATGCTGGCAGAGCCAATTTTGAAAGTCAGCCTTTCCAATCTCTGGATCACACTGGGTTTGCCCACAACTAGTAAGTTAGTTTTATCATTGTTAAGTTTTAGAAAATTTGCTGCCATCCATGTGCGGATGTCATCAATGCATGCAGCTAGTGAGTTTAGAGAATTTGAGGTGCTCGAAGGCTGGGAGGGATCAAAGCAAAGGTACAACTGAATTTCATCTGCATAGAAGTGAAACACACACGGTAGGGTTTAGTGTAATTTACAATTAAAGCATGCAACTAGCTTTTAGGTTAAGAACGTATAAAGTTTAGTCACGCTTTCACTCTATACGGTACTTTAGGAGCTTTTCCTGTAAGCAACATTTGAATTCATATTTTTCTGAACAAAAAGCCGGCAGCTGATATCGGGCCTATATGTAAAAAGAAAAGGAGCATAATTATTAAGCAAGCAGGATAAACCAGAAAATATATCACTTGATATCTACCTTCGATGCCGTTTTAAGTGCTAATTTATTTAAGAGTGCTATTTTGAAAGAACCTCTGAATCAAAATACTTCACGAGCTGGTATAAAGAGCAAGCTTACACGCAAGTTTGACAGCCGTGACTGCAGTGCCCGTGTAATGTTTGGCTGAATTATAGGTGCTAGAACATGCGACGGATCCGGAAATTTGATACAGCTTTGATGAAACAGTTAGTAACTGAAACGATACACCTAAAAATGTTTAGCCTAGTGGTCTAATCGTAAGTTAAATGCATCTAGGCTAATCGGAAGTGAACAATTTTGGGGTACTTTTAGAAGGTGTTCTATGCTAGTTGCGAGTTGGCGTGAACTGGTGTAAATATGCTGCACTAAATTTACTTTTGATTCAGGGCGAACAACCTGTGGTTGTTTCGCATTAAAACGTATGCTTTTTGAAGAAGCGGTAAATAGTAAACACGAAATAAACCCTGTTTTTTGTTTGGTTTGTAGCCTTCGCTAGAAACTCCATGAGGGTATAAGTACCTGACGTATACATTTCCAGGACATTTAGCTGAGTGGTTTTGTGTTTACCGGCACAAATGATTCAACAGCTGAAACTTCGCAGGTACTGGCAAGGAAAACCCTCCGGTTAGGTGGGGAACCACTATTGACTTTAACAACTTTATTGTTCTTTTAATCTATCAACAAAACCTTTCCATCCACGGAAGCTATATGAATAAATGGATTGCTAATAATTTCCAAGTCGTTTAGCATTCCAGGCTGTGCTGATTTCATTCAAACGAAGTTATTGCAGTGAATAAAAGGGTTGTAGTGACAACAGCATAATTTAAATTTTGCTTTGCAACCTACAGCTGTAAGAAATGTCAAAATAGAATATTCGTTTTTGCACTGCTTTAATAACCTGTGCATCATTTAAAGGGAAGGTTTATTTTAAGAATGCTTTCTGCTGACGCACAACGTGTACAGATCGCACTATTAGGCTTTTCTAAAAATGGATTATATGGCTTTAAGGTTAACAGCATGTAACTTACAGAGGATCTTTTATATCTTAAATATAGGCTGATATTATATGATTGTCAACAACAATAGTAACGCTCACTTTCTCACCGCTTACATTAAACTGGACGTTTGTTTAATTTCGCTTGTAAAAAAAAATTAGTTTGAGTTGATGAAGGATAGATGGAAAGTATCAAAATGACATGCCAAATTCTTTGCTGATTCTGTTCTACTTGTTAACCAATGGAAGGCAGCGTTTTTATCACTATCTCAGTTTTGATATGCCGTAAAAGCATAAAGAGTTTGGACGTCTAACTGTCTAATAGAGTCTTAGCAGATGTATTAGGCTGGTTAAAATACGTCGTTGCATTAAGTAAATATGCTGAGTGGTATTACTATTCGATCCTAAGCAGGAGAGCCGTTTTTCGCACGGTTTTTTCAAATCTTGTCTTTTCTTGAATGAAAAGATACACATTTTCTAGGCGTCATCTGATGTTTGCTATTAGCTAAAGCAAAGCTCAAATATAATTACAGAGACGGCATAACTAAGTTTAGTGTTATTCGACCTGCTTGTAATATTTGAACATTCGGGCTTGCACTTTTAACTACTGCGTTTGATCAGCCAAGAAGAACGTTTCTTCTCGTGCAATTCAGGGACCGCCAAAGCATGCAGTAACTGGTTCGTGCTACGGGAGCATACGTGCTAAATGCACAGTCTTCAGAGGATTTGAGGTTTGTACGAGGTATTTGCAGACTGTTCGATTCCGGAAAGCGGGTGGTACGATGCTTGGCCTAATGGGGAGTATATCTGAGAGATAGGCTGGAGCCAAAGAATGTAGTGACTTAAAAGTGAGCGACAAAACTTCGACGTCAATCTGTTGCTTGACTGGTAGCCAGTGCACGTCGGCAAGAAGTGGTGTAAGGTGGCAACTGCGACGCTCACGACAGACAAGCGTACCTGCAGAGTTTTGCACCAGCTGCAATCTCCTGATAGCACATGCTGGTAGGCCAGTAAGCAGTGAGTTGTGAAAATCAAGACGGGATGACACTAATGCATGGACCAACTTGGACGGGGTATTCTTATCTAAGCAAGCCCGAATCTTATCAATGTTATGAAGCTGAAAGTAAGCAGATTTGACTGTGGAGCTAATATGGTCGTCTAACGAGAGTTCGCTTTGGAATATGACACTTTGATATCGAGCTAATAATTTCCGAATCGTTTAGCCTGCCAGGCTGTGGTGATGTCATTTGAACGAAGTATCTCCAGTAAAAAAATGTCTCCTGTAAAAAAATGGTTGTAGTGACAACAGCGTAACTTAATTTGCCTTGCGACCCACAGCTGAGAGAAACGTTGAAACTAAAATATTGTTTTTGCACTGCTTTAATAAACTGTGCGTCGTTATAAAGGGAAGATTTTATTTTAAGAATACTTCCGGCTGACACGGAAAGTGTTCCGATTGAACTATAAGCCATTGCAAAAAACATAAGGATCGTACGGCTTTAAGGTTAACGGCATGTAAGGTACAGTTGATCTTTTATATCCTAAATATAGACTGCTAATATATCTTTGTCATCAACAATAGTAACGATTATTTTCTCAGGGATTACATTCAACTATACGTTTGTTTTCTTTGGCTTGTGAAAAAACCTAGTTTAGGTTTTTGAGGTTAGATGGAAAGTATTAAAGTGACACGTGAAATTCTTTGCTGATTCTGTTCTACTTGTTTACTAACGGAAGGCTTCGTTTTCGTCACAATTTCAGTTTAACATGCCGTAAAAGCATAAAGGGTTCCTACGTCTAACTGTCTAAGAGCGTCTTAGCAGATGTTTCAGTCCAGTTTAAATACGTCTTACCATTATGTAAATACACTGAGTGGTATTACTATTTGATCCTAGGGAAGTGAGCCATCCTTCGTACGGTTTTTTCAAATTTTGTCTTTTCTTGAATTAACAGATACAAGTCTTGCCGGCATCATCTGCTGCTTGCTATTAGTCAAATAGCAGGTGGACGATACCTCTCATGGTCGTAAGCCGCGTCAGCGACTATCGATTGGCGTTCGGCTAAGCGGATTTGTTTATTATCGGCGACGGAGGCACACAAATCTTTTCTTGGCACCAGCTAAATAGACAATAATGATAGAATCTCGATCGAGCGTAATTTCACAGTTAGGACGCTTTAATACTCAGAGATGCTTAAAAGGCATTGGCAAGTGACAGGTGGTGCATAACCCTTGAAAAACTAAAGGTGCATCAAGGTTTTACCTTCGTAGTGATACGAGAAACTAGATTATGGGTGAACAGGTTTAATAAGACTAGTTGAGTCTACAGAATCCAAAACTTGCTAATGCAAAGCTAAAATATAATTACACAGACGGCTTAACTAAGTTTAGTGTTATTCGGCCCGCGTGTTATATTAGAACTTCAGGCTTGCACTTTCAACTACGGCGTTTGATCAGCCAAGAAGAATATTACTTCTCGGTAAGTGAAGAACCGCCAAAGCTTGCAGCAACTAGTTCGTGCAAGTTGGTTTCACTTCAACACACAGGTTCTTGTTGAGTTTAGTCATACGGCGATCAAATTTAGGCAGCACTTACTTTTCCAAATAGCGACTGAAATCGATATTAAAGGAAAACGTAGTAGTGGTAACGGTGTTACGTAATTTACTGTTCCCATCTTGTCATCATGGGTATTCAGCATAAATTCGGCATGGCTCTTGTGATGGAGAGGTCCAGGACTGGAGCTATGGGACTAGTGCAACCGATTGATGGTCTGTATAGGACAGGTGACTCATTCCCACATATACTTTTTGGATTTGAACGCAATCAATTCCAGAGGTCTTTTATAACTTTTAGCTAAGAATTGAGTGGCCTGAAGAAAACCGTATGCAAGAGCACTACTTTTCGCGCATTGTAATTCTCCAGTAAGCATTTCATGAAAGTCACACGGATTGTTTCGTTACCCATCGTAGGAAGTTTGTAGTACACAGTTCGCTCAATTTAACCAAGTTGAGTCACCTCGAAAAGAAAAATCTTTTGAAAGGTTTCTCTGCAGCCTGCCTTCTTTGGTGAACTTTAACTTGAATTTAATAGGAACCACACGTCGTAGTGCGTCCCTAACTACAGCTAATGGATCACTAACAATGCAAATCTGTCTACAGGTATTACCGAGTTAAAAGCTTTCGCGATCTTCAAGATGCAGCGATAATGCTGAAGCACCCTTCAGCTTTTCATCGATTCTTACTGATCCGTACAACGCTATAACTGGCGTCATGTTTCGCTATTCTATTAACGGTTTTCCTTGGTTTCCAATTTATGGCAACAGTAGAAAGTCTTTTTTTTAAGCCCGCGTGGACCTTTAGCCATGTCACTTGCTATTTCTCATGCATTACCGCCGTCCGAGGAAGAACTTGCTATGTACTACCATTATATCGTATTCGAAATCACATTAATTGGTTATTAAGGTGAAAATGATGCCGAGATGTAAGTTATTTGCCTGGTACTTACTTGTCATGAGAGATATGCTGTCGCATATTAGAAGACAGAGGAAGCCTGCACGACACAAACTGTGCTTCGCGTTCATGTCATTCCGTAGCTGGAGGAGCTCGATATCGACAGCAACCGGATGCTTGCTACTCTTCCTCCATCCATATGCCAGCTGCATGCACTGAAGAAGCTGCACGTTTCTTGGTGTGGTCTAAAAACACTGCCCGATGGATGGGAAGGCATGAAGGCGGTAAGCTCAGATGGAAAGTTGAAACGCTTGGATTTTTGAAACATCTTAAATATGTTTCAATTCTTTTCCCTCGTAAGTCGTCTGCTCTCGGATGCTATGGTGGCGTATTATGAACGATGGTCTTTAATTAAAAAGAATTGTTGTAGTGACTGCTCATGTCCTGTCTTTTACTCAGTCACATTCGCTTCTTGTAACTACTAAACCAAGACAAGAACGTAGTGGCACTCCGTTCTTAAACCGTCGTCGTTAGGAGTTAGTCGTTAGTCGTTTAAGAGCTTTTGCAGTAAACAACATTTTAATTCATCTTTTTCTGAACAAAAAGCCCGCAGTTGATGTCGGGCCTATATGTAAAAAGAAAAGGAGCATCATTATTAAGCAAGCAGGATAAAACAGAAAATATATCACGTGATATCTACCTGCGATGCCGTTTTAAGTGCTAATTTATTAAAGAGTGCTATTTCGAAAGAACCTCTGAATCAAAATACTTCACGAGCTGGTATAAAGAGCAAGCTTACACGCAAGTTTGACAGCCTTGTTTTTTGTGCCGGTGTTACGTTTGGCTGAATTACAGGTGCTAGAACATGCAACGGTACTGGAAATTATTTACAGCATCGATGAAACAGCTAGTAACTGAAACGATACGCCTAAAAAATGTTTAGCCTGCGTGTCTTATCGTTAGTTAAATGCATCTAGGCTAATCGGAAGTAAAATATTTCGAGCTGCTCTGAGTAGGTGATCTAGGCTGGTTGCGAATTGGCTTGAACTGGTGTAAATATGCTGCACTACATTTACATTTGATTCAGGGTAAAGGCTATGTGGTTGTTTGGCATTTGAAAACGTATGCTTCTCTTGAACCACCTGGTGAATAATAGTCAGGCATTAAACCCTGTTTTTTGATCGGTTAGTAGCCAAAGCTAGAAACTCCGTGAGGGCGTACGTACCTGACCAATACACTTGCAGGACATTTGGCTGATTGTTTCTGTGTTTACCAGATCAAACGGTGCGACAGCTGCTATTTCATAGGTACTGGCAAGGAAAACACGCCGGATGGGTGTGGGATCCGTTAATGACCATAACATCGAAATCGTTCTCTTAAATCTATCGACGAAACCTTTCCATCCCTAGATGTTTATTGTATACATGGAATGCTATATTAATATTATTAATAATAATGCTCTTGATAAAGTGCCCTCAGAGAACTCAATCTATCTCTAGGCGCTTTACGTTAGCTGCGAAGGAAAATCCATTTGAATGGTAAGTGATATAATGCTTGATAAAAAAAATGAATAAAACGGTTCGGGGTATGCCCAGGGTCAGCATGCAAATGTGGTTAGTAGCAGCATGCACCTTGTCATCACGCATAAGCATATGGAGGACGAATCACAGGGACCCACTAAATGGAGTCATAAAAAGGTGTGATTTGAAGTTCTTTTTACATGTTGTCAGGTCGGGGGATGTTCTGATGGAGGTCTGGAGGGAGTTCAAGGCTTTGGGAGCATACGTGCTAAATGCACAGTCTTCAAAGAATTTGAGGTTTGTACGAGGTATTTGCTGACTGTTCGATTCCGAAAAGCGGGCGGTACGATGCTTGGCCTGATGGGGGAGTATATTTGAGAGATAGGCTGGAGCCAAAGAATGTAGTGACTTAAAAGTGAGCAACAAAACTTCGAAGCCGATCCGTTGTTTGACTTGTAGCCAGTGCAGGTCGGCGAAGTGATGTAACGTGACAACTGCGACGCTCACGATATACAAGCCTAGCTGCAGAGTTTTGCACCAGCTGCAATCTCCAGATCGCACAAGCTAGTTGGCCAGTAAGCAGTGATTTACAGAAGTCGAGACGGGATGTCACGATTGCATGGACCAACTTGGACGTGGTATCCTTATCTAAACACGCCCAAATTTTAGCTATGTTATGAAGCTGAAAATATGCAGATTTTACTGTGGAGGCGATATAGTCGTATAACTAGAGGTCGCTTTGGAATATGACGCCTAGATTTCGAGCTGATAGTTTCCGAGTCGTTTAGTCTGCCAGGCTGTGCTAATGTCATTCAAACGAAGTATTTCCTGTGAAAAAAATGGTTGTAGTGATAACAGCTTAACTTAATTTTGCCTTGCGACCTACAGCTGTCAGAAACGTTTAAATCAAATAATATGTTTTGCACTGCTTTAATAACCTGTGCTTCATTATAAAGGGAATGTTTTATTTTCAGAATACTTCCTGCCGACACACACCGTTTACAGATCGTACTATTAGGGTTTGCAAAATATTGAAGGATCGTATGGCCTAATGGTTAACAGCATGGAACGTACAGTTGATTTTTTATATTTAAATATAGGCTGTTATTATGTCATTGTTAGCAACAAGTATCACGCTTATTTTCTCACCGATTACACTAAACTAGACTTTTTTTTATCTGATTTGTGAACAAGCCTGATTTAAGTAGATAAAGGATAGATGGAAAGTAATAGAGTGACACACAAAATTCTTTGCTGATTCTGTTCTCTTAATGTTAACTAATGAAAGGCTGCGTTTTGCTAATGATTTCAGTTTTAATATGCCATAAAATCATAAAGGGTATTATTGTCAAACTGTCTAATAGTGTCTTGGCAGATGTTTTAGACAGGTTAAAATACGTTTTACCATTATCTAAATACCCTGGGTGATGTTACTATTTAATCCTTGGGAAGAGAGCCTTCCTTCGTACGGATTTCCCAAATATTTTCTTTTCTTGAATTAACCAACAAACGTTCTGCCATCATCTGCTGTTTGCTAGTACTCAAATAGCAGGTGGACGAAACCTCATGGTCGTCAGTAAGCGTCGTCAGCGACTGTCGATGGGCGTTCGGCTGAGCAGATTTTTCAATTATCGGCAACGGAGGCACAACAACTCTTTCTAGGCACCATCTAAATAGACAATAAAAATATAATCTCGAGCCTAATCCCACAGTTAGGACGCTTTTATACTTGGAGATGGTTAAAAGGCAATGGTAAGTGACAGGTGGTGCATAACTCTTTAAAAACCAAAGGTGCATCAAGCTTTTACCTTCGTAGTGATATGACAAACTAGATACTGGATGAAAATGGTTAATCATACTTATGGATTCTACATAATCTAACACTTGCTAATGAAAAGCTCAAATATAACTAAACAGACGGCTTTACTAGGTTTAGTGTTATGCAGCCCGCTTGTAACAATAAATATTTTGGGCTGGGACTTTCAACTATGGCGTTTGATCGACCAAAAAGAATGTTACATCTCGGGCAATCGAGGGACCACCAAAGCATGCAGTAACTAATTCGTGCTAGTTGGTTTCACCTGAACGCACGAAGGCTCTTGTTGAGTTAAGTCATACGGCGATCTGTTTTACGTAGCACCTACTTTTCTAAATAGCGACTGAAATCGCTAATGAAGGCAACTGTACTACACGTATCAGCGTTACATAATTCACGGTCCCAATCTTGTCATCATAGGTATTCAGTGTAAATACAGCATGCCACTTTTGATGCCCAGGTCAAGGACTGGAGCTATGGGAACAGTGCAACAAATTGGTGGTCTGTATATGACAGGTGACTCATTTCCACATGTACATTTTTGATTTAAACGCAATCACTTCCTGAGGTCGTTCAGAACCTTTAGCAAAGAATTACGTTGCATGAAGAAAAACGTATGCAGGAGCACTGGTTTTGGCGCGCCGTAATTCCCCTGTAAGCATGTCATAAAAGTGCCATGGATTGTTTCGTTACCCATCGCAGGAAGTTTGTAGTACACCGGTCACTTAATTATACAGTGTTAAGTTACCTCGAAAACAAAGTCTTGCTTTAGATTTTTCTGCTGCCTGCCGTTTTTGTTCAACTGTAATTAAAATCTATGCGAAAGAACAAGTCGTAGTTTGTTCCTACCTACACCTAATGGGCAACTAAACGTTGTAAATATGTCTACTTATAGTGCGACTTTACATGGCTTTGTACTCTTCAAGATGCAGCAAAAATGCTCAAGTATCGTACAGCTTTTTATCGATTCTTACAGATCAATATAAATCATGTACTGGCGCCATGTTTCGCTATTTTTATTAATGGTTTTTAATAGGTTTACGATTCCTCACAAGCGACAAAAGTCTCAGTGTTTTTTTATGCCAGTGAGTGGAACGTTAGGCATGCCACTTGCTGTTTCTCTTGCATTAACACCGTCTAAATAAGAACTGGTTTATTAAAATCATTATATTGAAACTAAGAGCACGTTCACGAATGATTTAGGTAAAAATGATGCATAGATGACCTGTATGTCTTGTGCCTGGTACTTACCTGTAATAAGAAACAGGCTGTGCTCTCCTAGAAGACATTTGGAGAATAAGCATGGTAGTAACAATGTATGGTACTAACAATGCATCGCTTTTCGTCTCATTCTGTAGCTGGAGGATCTCGATATCAGTGGCAACAAGGAGCTAACAACTCTTCCTCCATCCATATGCCAGCTGCATACACTGAAGAAGCTGCTCGTTTTTAAGTGTGGTCTAAATAAACTGCCCGATGGGTGGGAAGGCATGAAGGCGGTAAGCTCAAATGGAAAGTTGAAACTCTTGGATTTTTGAAACATTTTGAACGTATTTCAATTCCTTTTCCTCGTAAGTTGCCTTCTCTCGGAATACATGGCGGCGTATTATAAACGATGGTCTTTAATTAAAAAAAAATAGTTGTACTTACTCTCATGTCCTGTCTTTTACTAAGTCAGATTCGTTTGGTGAAACTACTAAAACGAGAACAGAACGCTATGGCACTGCTTTCTCAAACCGTCGTCGTTAGCAAGACACTTTCTTATGGCATTCCCACTTGTGAGTTGGCTTGCACACACAGTTGGGTTTTGTGTAATTTACAATTAAAGTACGCAACTAGCTTTTAGGTTGAGAACGTATAACGATTAGTCACGCTTTCGCTGTATACGGTACTTTAGAAGCTTTTAATGTTAACAACATTTGAATTCATCTTTTTCTGAACGAAAAGACCGAAGTTGATGTCGGGCCTGTACGTGAAAAGAAAAGGAGCATAATTAGGACGTGAGCAGGATGAACCGTAGGTTCATATGGCATGCGATATCTTCCTTCGATACTGTTGTAATTGTTCGTTTATTAAAGAGTGTTATTTTAATAGAACCTCTGAATCGAAATGCTTTACGTGCTGGTATGAAAAGCCTGCTTACACGCAAGTTTGACAGCCCTGACGGCTGTGCCGGTGTTAAGTTTGGCAGAATTAGAGGTACTAGAAGATGCGACGGTAACGGAAATAAGTTACAGCATATATCGAACAGTTAGTACTTGAAACTGTGGGCCTAAAAGTGTTTAGCGTAGTGGTCTTATCCTTGGTTTAACGTTTCTAGGATAATCAGAAGTGAACAATATCGAGCTACTCTTAGTAGGGGTTCAATGCTGGTTGCGAATTGGCTTGAACTGGTGTAAATATGCTGCACTACATTTACGTTTGATTCAGGGCGAACAACCTGTGGCGTTGTGGCATTGAAAAACGCGTCCTTGTTTTGAATCACCTGGTGAATAATAGACAGGCATCAAACCCTGTCTTTTGTTTGGTTAGTAACCAGTGCTAGAAACTCCGTGATGGCGTACGTACCTGACCTATACACTTACCGGACATTTAGCTGAGTGGTTTTTTGTTTACCGGCTTAAACGTTGCAACAGCTGCAACTTCGCAGATACTGGCAAGGAATACACGCCGGTTGCATGTGGGAATCATTAATGACCATAAAAACAAAATTGCTCCCTTAATCTATCGAATACACCTTTCCATCCCCCGAAGCTAATATAATGAATGGAATGCTGATAGTTCCCGAGTCGTATAGCCTGCCAGGCTGTGGTGATGTCATTCAAACCAAGTATTTCCAGTGAAAAAACTTGTTGTAGTGACAACAGCTTAATTTAATTTTGCCCCTCGACCTACAGCTGTAAGAAACGTTGAAATAAAATAATTGTTTTAGAATTGCTTTAATAACCTGAGCGTCGTTGTAAAGGGAAGTTGTTATAAGAATGCTTCCTGCTGACACACACCGTGTACAGATGGTACTATTATGTTTTGCAAAAAATTGAAGGAGCGTGTGGCTTTTGGGTTTACAGCGTGTAACGTACCGTTGATCTTTTATATCTTAAACATAGGCTGTTAATATGTCATTGTCAGCAACAATATTAAGGCTTATTTTCTCAATGGTTACATTGAACTAGACGTTTGTTTTATCTGGCTTGTGAAAAAAGCTTAATTTTTTTGTTAATGAAAAATATATGTATAGTATTCAAGTAACAAGCGAAATTCTATGTCGATTCTGTTCTACTTGTTAACTAATGGAAGGCTTCGTTTTCATGATGATTTCAGTTTTAATACGCCGTAAAAGCATAAAGGTTTCGGACGTCTAACTGTCTTATAGAGACTGAGATGATATTTTACGCTGGTTAAAATACGCCGTAGCAATAAAGAAAATATGCGGCATGGTATTACTGTTTGATCCTACAGACGAGAGGCTTCGTTCGTATGGATTTCCCAAGTTTGGTCTCTTCTTGAATTAACCGACAAACGTTCTGCCGGCATCATCTGCTGTTTGCTAGTACTCAAATAGCAGGTGGACGAAACCTCTCACGGCCGTCCGTAAACCGCGTCACTGACTGTTGTAAGGCGTTCGGCTGAGCGCATGTTTCGATTATCGGCAATGGAGGCACACATGTTTTTTCCTGGTAAAATAAATAAATAAAATAAATCCTAGCTGATTAAACAGCCTCTTTTTGTATAGCGACAGAAGAGCCTTTACGGCTATCACCGCCGCTTGCAGTTGCGATAAAGAATCGCCCACCGCAGGAATCGAATTCACAACCTCGGGACCGAGGTCGTGAAAGCAACCGCCTTACCTAGTGTGCCATCACGGCTTCCTAAAATGACGATAGCAATAAAATCGCGGGCTTAATCTCCCAGTTAGGACGCTTCAATACTCGTTAGAACTGGTTAAAATGCAATAGTAATGACAAGTCATCACCCTTAAAAAACTAAACGCGTGTCACGCTTTTACTTTCTTAAAGATACAATAAGCTAGTTATTGGGTGAAATGGTTAATCACACCTATTAATTCTACGTCATCCAATACTTCCTAATGCAACTTGAATATGATTACGCAGACGGCTTTCCTAAGTGTAGTGATATTCGGCCAGCATTTAATATTAGAACTTTCGGGCTCGCACTTTCTTTTACGGCGTTCGATCAGCGAAGAAGAATGTTTCTTCTCGGGTAATTGATAGACCGCCAAAGCATGTAGTAACTAGTTGTTCCTAGTTGGTTTCACTTTAACGCACACAGGCTCTTGTTGACTGCATTTATACAGCGATCGCTTCTAGGTAGCACTTAATTTTCTGAATAGCGACTGAAATTGCTATGAAAGAAAACGGTACTACTGGTAACAGTGTTACATCATTTACTGTCCCTATCTTGTCATCATTGTTATTAACCTTAAATGCAGCATTGCTCTTTTGACATGGAGGTCAAGGACTAGAGCTATTGGATCAGTGCAACTTGGATTTGAACGCAATCAATCCCTGAGGTCGTTCAAAAGCTTTAGCACGGAATTGCGTTGCATGAAGAAAATCGTATGAAGGAGACTACTTTTATAATTCTCCTGTAAGTATTCCATAAAAGTGCCATGGAATGTTTTGGTAGGCTTCGCAGGAAGTCTGTAGGGCACAGGTCTCTCAATTTTCCAGTGTTGAGTCACCTCGAAAAAACAATCTTGCTTAAAATTTCTCTGCTGCCTGCCGTTTTTGGTGAACTGTAATTTAAATTGAGCGAAAGTTGTAGCGAACAGTTACAGCGAACGTTGTAGTTCCTCCCTACCTAATAGGCAACTAAACCTTATAAATCTGTCTACTGAAAGCTGCTATTGAGATGGCTTTGTGATCTTCAAGATGCAGGGAAAATGTTGAAGTATGCTACACTTTTTTATCGATTCTTAAAGATCAAATTAAAGCGTACGTAGAAAGTCTTAGTGTTTTTTAAGCCAGTGAGTGGAACTTCAGGTATGGCACTTGCTATTTTTCGTGCATAACAGCCGTCTTAGTAAGAATTGGTTTAATAATATCATTATTTCGTATCTGAGATCATGTTCACTACCGATTTATGTCTAAATGATGCGAAGAAGATCATTATGTCATGAGCCTGGTACT
This sequence comes from Cristatella mucedo, assembly GCA_009760855.2. NCBI lineage: Eukaryota > Metazoa > Bryozoa > Phylactolaemata > Cristatellidae > Cristatella > Cristatella mucedo. The sequence continues at coordinate 145,267 of WPIO01000256.1, forward strand.
TACCTGTAATGAGAAATAGGCTCTGCTCTCTTAGAACACAGTTGGCGAATAGGCCGGCACGGTACTTGCAGTGCATCGCTTTTCATGTCATTCTGTAGCTGGAGGAGCTCAATATTAGGAGCAACAAGGAGCTCACAACTCTTCCTCCATCCATATGCGAGCTGCATGCACTGAAGAAGCTGGACGTTTTTCAGTGTGGTTTAAATATGCTGCCCGATGAATGGGAACACACGAAGGCGGTAAGCTCAGAGGAAAGTTGAACCGCTCGGATTTTTGAAACATCTTAAGTGCATTTGAGTTTGTTTTTCCTCGTAAGTCGTCTGCTATCGGAGGGCATGGCAGCGTATTATTATTGATGGTCTTTAAAAAAAAGAATCGTTTTAGTGACGGCTCATGTCCTGTCTTTTACTCGGTCACATACCTTTGCTGTAAATAGTAAAACGAGAAAAGACCGTCGTGGCACTCGTTCTTAAGCCTTCGTTGTTAGCAAGGCAATTTCTTATGGCATTCCCACTCGTGACTTGGCTTAGAAAACACGAAGGGTTGGGTGTGGGAACCATTAATGACTATAACAACGAAATCGGTCTCCTAATATTTTGAAGAAACCTTTCCATCCCCCGAAGCTAATTGAAAAAACTGAATGCAATAATAAAATTATTAATAATAATGCACTTGATAAAGCGCTCTCAGGGAACTCAATCTCTCTATATGCACTTTACATTTGCTGCAAAGGGAAATGCAATTGAGTGGTGAGTATTATCATGCTTGATAAATAAACAAACTCAATAAAATGGTTAGGGGTGTTATGCACAGGGTGGTTAGTGGCAGCATGCTCCTTGTCAGCACGCATAAGCACGTGTAGGACGAATCACAAGGACCCACTTAATGCTGTCCTAAATAAGATTCTTTTTAAGTTTTTTTTTAATTTCTTCAGGTCAGGGGATGTTATGACGTATGTCGGAAGGGAGTTCCAGGCTTTGGACGTACGTACGTACTAAATGCACGGTCTTCAAAGGATTTTAGGTTTGAACGAGGTATTTGCAGACTGTTCGATTCCGAAAATTGGGTGGTACGATGCTTGGCCTGATGGGGGAGTAGATCTGAGAGATAGGCTGGAGCCAAAGAATGTAGTGACCTAAAAGTGAGCGACAAAACTTCGAAGTCAATCTGTTGCTTGACTGGTAACCATTGCACGTCGGCGAGAAGTGGTGTAATGTGGCAACTGCGACGCTCACGACAGACAAGCCTACCTGCAGAGTTTTGCACCAGCTGCAATCTCCTGATAGCACATGCTGGTAGGCCAGTAAGCAGTGAGTTGGGGAAGTCAAGACGGGATGACACTAATGCATGGACCAACTTGGACGGGGCATCCTTATCTAAGCAAGCCCGAATCTTAGCAATGTTATGAAGCTGAAAGTAAGCAGATTTGACTGTGGAGCTGATATGGTCGTCTAACGAGAGGTCGCTTTGGAATATGACACCTTGATATCGAGCTGATAATTTCCGAGTCATTTAGCCTGCCATGCTGTGGTGATGTCATTCAGACGAAGTATCTCTAGTGAAAAAAATGTCTCCAGTGAAAAAAATGGTTGTAGTGACAGCAGCATAACTTAACTTGCCTTGTGACCCACAGCTGTGAGAAACGTTAAAACTAAAACATTGTTTTGCACTGCTTTAATAACACTGTGCATCATTATAAAGGGAAGATTTTATTTAAAGAATACTTCCGGCTGCCACGGAAAGTGTTCAGATCGAACTATCAGGCTTTGCAAAAAACTTAAGGATCGTACGGCTTTAAGGTTAACGGCATGTAAGGTACAGTTGATCTTTTATATGCTAAATATAGACTGCTAGTATATCATTGTCACCAACCATGGTAACGATTCTTTTCTCAAGGATTACATTCAACTAAACGTTTGCTTTGTTTGGCTTGTGAAAAAACCAAGTTTAAGTTGTTGAAGGTTAGATGGAAAGTATTAAAGTGACACGCACAATTCTTTACTGATTCTGTTCTACTTGTTTACTAACAGAAGGCTGCGTCTTCGTCATGATTTTAGTTTTAATATGCCGTAAAAGCATAAAGGGTTCGGACGTCTAACTGTCTAAGAGCGTCTTAGAAGGTGTTTTAGGCTAGCTCAAATACGTCTTAATGTTATGTAAATAGACTGTGTGGTATTACTATTCGATCCTAGGGAAGTGAGCCTTCCTTCGTACGGCTTTTCAAATTTTGTCTTTTCTTGAATTAACAGATACAGGTTTTGCCGGCATCATCTGCTGCTTGCTATTAGTCAAATAGCAGGTCCAAGACACCTCTCATGGTCGTAAGCCGCGTCAGAGACTGTCGACTGGCGTTCGGCTAAGCGGATTTGTTTATTATCGGCGACGGAGGCACACAAATCTTTTCTTGGCACCAGCTAAATAGACAATAATGATAGAATCTCGAGCGCAATCTCACAGTTAGGACGCTTTAATACTCAGATGATTAAAAGGCAATGGTAAGTGACAGGTATTGCGTCACCCTTCAAGAACCAAATGTGCATCAAGCTTACACCTTCGTAGTGATACGAGAAACTAGATATTGGGTGAAAAGGGTTAATAATAAAAATAATATTAATAATATTAATGTACTTGATAAAGCACCCTCAGAGAACTTAATCTCTTTCTAGGCGCTTTACATTTGCTGCAAAGGAAAATGCAATTGAATGGTGAGTAAAATCGTGCTTGAAAAACCAACAAAATGAATAATATGGTTAGGGTTAGGGGTGACATGCACAGGGTCAGCCTGCAAATGTGGTTAGTGGCAGCAAGCACAGTGCAGGCACGCATAAGCACATCAAGGACAAATCACAGGGACCCACTAAATGCTGTCCTAAATAAGTGTGTTTTTAAGTTCCTTTTAAATGTGGTCAGGCCAGGGGATGTTCTGACGCAAGTCGGGAGGGTGTTCCAGGCTTTGGGAGCATACGAACTAAATGCACGGTCTTCAAAGGATTTAAAACTTATTGATTCCACCTAATCTAATACTTGCTAATGCAAAGCTTAAATATAATTACGCAGATGGCTTTACTAAGTTTACTGTTATTCGGCCCGCTTGTACTATTAAAGCATTCGTGCTTGCACCTTTATCTGCAGCGTTTGATCAGCCAAGAAGAATGTTTCTTCTCCGTTAATTGAGGGACCGCCAAAGCATGCATAACTAGTTCGTGCTAGTTGGTTTCACTTCAACGCACACAGGTTCTTGTTGAGTTTAGTGAAGCGGTGATCGTTTTTAGGTATCTATTAATTTTCTAAATCGCGACTGAAATCGCAAATACAGAAGACCATACTGCCGGTAACAGCGTTACATAATTAACTGTTCCCATCTTGTCAACATGGGTATAGAGCGTTAATGCTGCATGGCTCTTTTGACGCTGAGGTCAAAGATCTGAGCTACTGGACCAGTGCAACCTATTAGTGGTCTGTATAGGACTGGTGATTCATTCCCACATATAATTTTTGTATTTGAATGCATTCAACTTCAGAGGTCGTTCAGAAGCTTTAGCAGAGAATTGCGATGTATGAAGAAGACCGTATGCTGGAGCACTTCTTTTGGCGAGTTGTAATTCCCCTGTAAGCATTCCATGAAAGTTCCATGGATTGATTCGTAACCCTTTGCAGCAATGTTTTAGTACACAAGTTGCTCAATTTTACCGAGTCGAGTCACCTAGAAAATTTATCTGTCGTGAGGTTTCTCTGCAGCCTGCCTTCTTTGGTGAACTGTAACTTAAATTTACTCGGGAAGCACTGGTCGTAGTGCGTCCCTAACTACAGCTAATGGGTGACTGTCTCTGTAAATCTGTCTACAGGTAGTACCGTGTTAAGAGGCTTCGAGATCTTCAAGATGCAGCAACAATGCTGAAGCAGTCTACAGCTTTTCATTGATTCTTACTGATCAAATTAACGCTAACGCTAGCGTCATGTTTCGCTATTTTATCAACGGTTATTTCTTGGTTTCCGATTTCTGGCAACCAAAGAAAGTCTTTTAGTTTTTAAACCCAGTGTACGGATCTTCAGCTATGCCACTTGCTATTTCTCATGCATTACCGCCGTCCGAGGAAGAACATTTCATTTAATGCCATTATATCGTATCCAAGATCATGTTCATTAGTGATTGAGGTAAAAACTATGCCAAGATGTATGTCTTTTGCCTGGTACTTACTTGTCATTAGAGATATGCAGTGCTCTCTTCGAAGACAGTTAGAGAGCAAGCTTGCACGACACAAACTGTGCATCGCCTTCATGTCATTCTGTAGCTGGAGGAGCTCGATATCGGTAACAACCTGGAGCTTACAACTCTTCCTCCATCCATATGCCAGCTGCATGCACTGAAGAAGCTTAGCGTTCGTCCTGGTGGACTAAATAAACTGCCCGATGGATGGGAAGGCATGAAGGCGGTAAGCTCAGATGGAAAGTTGAAACGCTTGGATTTTAGGAACATGTTAAACGCATTTCAATTTCTTTTTCTCTTAAGTCGTCTGCTCTTGGAATCCATGGCGGCGTATTATAAACGTTGGTCTTTAATTACTAAGAATTGTTTTATAAACGGCTCATGTCCTTTCTTTTACTCGGTCACAATCATTTAAAAATACTAAATCGAGAAACGAACGTTATAGCACTAAGTTCTTAACCCATCGTCTTTAGCAAGTCACTTTCCTATGGCTTTCCCACTTGAGACTTGGCTTGCACACACGGTAAGGGTTTGTGTAATTTACAATTAAAGCATGCAACTAGCTATTAGGCTGAGGAACGTATAACGGTTAGTCACGCTTTTGCGCGACACGGTACGTTTAGGAGCTCTTCCTGTTAACAACATTTGAGTTCATCTTTTTGTGAACGAAAAGCCCGAAGTTGATATCAGGCCTTTATGTAAAAAGAAAATGAACGTATCTAGTACGTGAGCAGGATGAACCATAGATTATTATAGCACTTGATATCCTACTTCGATAAATTTGTTATTCTTGATTTATAAAAGAATGCTCTTTTATAAGAACGTCCGAATAAAAATACTTAACGTGCCGGTATAAAGAGCCTGCTTACGCGAAAGTTTGACAGCCGTGATTGCTGTGCCGATGTTTAATTTGGCTGAATTAGAGGTGCTTGAAGATGCGACTTTACCGGAAATTAGTTGCTCCATTGATCAAGCAGTTAGTACTTGAAGCAGTACCCCTAAAACTGTTTAGCCTAGTGGTCGTATCCTTGGTGAATGCATCTAGGATAATCGGAAGTGAACGATTTTGAGCCACTCCTAGTAGGTGTTGTAGGCTAGTTGCGAATTTGTTTGAACTGGTGTAAATTTGCTGCACTAAATTATTTACGTTTAATTCAGGGAAAACAACCTGTGGTTGTTTGACATTTGAACAAAATATGCTTGTTTTGAGTCACCTGGTAAATTATAGACAGGCATTAAACCCTGTATTTTGTTCCGTTAGTAGCCAACGCTAGAAAGTCCGTGAGGGTGTACGTAGCGGACCTGTCCACTTGCAGGACGTTTAGCTGAGTGGTTTTTTGTTTACCGGCTCAAGTTACGCAGCAGCTGCAACATCGCAGCTACTGGCAAGGAGAACGCGCCGGTTGGGTGTGGGAATCATTAATGACCTAAACGAGGAAATCGGTCTCCTTATCTATCGAATATACCTTTCCATCCCCCGAAGCTAATTGAATTAATGGAATGCTGATAATTTTCGAGTCGTTTAGCCTGCCGGGCTGTGGTGATTTGATTCAAACAAATTATCTACAGTGAAATAAATAGTTGTAGTGACAAAAGTGTAATTTAATTTTGCCTTGTGATCTGCAGCTGTAAGAAACCTTAAAATAAAATAATTTATTTTTGCACTGCTTTAATAAGCGGTGCGTCATTGTAAATGAAGAGTTTTTTTATTTTAAGAATACTTCCGACACGCACCGTGTGCAGATCGTACTATTAGGCTTTGCAAAAATGAGAAGGATCGTATGGCTTTAAGGTAACGATATGTAAGGTACAGTTCATCATTTAAATTTAAAATACAGGCTGCTATTATATCATTGTCAGCAACAATAGTAACGTTTATTCTCTCACCAATTACATTTAACTAGGCGTTTGTTTTAGTTGGCTTGCGAAAAAAGCCTAGATTAAGTTGATGAAGGATAGATAGAAAGTATTAAAGTGACACGCTAAATTCTTTGCGGACTCCGTTCTACTTGTAAACTAATGGAAAGCTGAGTTTTCATCACGATTTTAGTTTTAATATGCTGTACAAGCATATAGGGTTCGGACGTCTCACTGTCTAGTAGCGTCTTAGCAGATGTTTTAGACTGGTTAAAATACGTCGTACCGGTACGTAAATATGCTGAGTAGAATTACTATTTGTTCCTATGGTAGAGAGCTTTCCTTCGCATGGATTTTTCAAATTTTTTCACTTCATGAACGAACAGATAAACGTTTGGCCGGCATCATCCTCTGTTTGCTAGTAGTCAAATTGCAGGTGGACGAAACCTCTAATGGTCGTAAGCCGCGTCTGCGACTGTCGATGGGCGTTCGGCTGAGTGGATTTGAAAGTTATCGGCAACGGAGGCACTTAAATTCTTTTTTGGCACCAATTAAATGGACAGTAACAACATAATCCCCAGCGTAATCTCGCAGTTAGGACGCTTCAATACTCGGAGATAGTTAAAAGGCAATAGGAAGTGGCAGGTGGTGCGTAACAGTTCAAAAACTAAAGGTGCGTCACGCTTTTACCTCCGCAGTGGTACGAGAAACTAGATATTGGGTGAAAATGGTTAATCATACTTATTGATTCTACCTAGTCTAATACGTGGTAATTTAAAGCTCAAATTTTATTACACGGACGGCTTTACTAAGTTTCGTGTTTAACACGAAACTTAGTAAAGCCGTCCGTGCAGTAAAATTCCGGGCCGAATAATATTCGGCCCGCTTGTAACATTAGAACTTTCGGGCTGGCACTTTTAACTATGGCGTTTGATCATCAGGTGTCTTTTGCGACAGCTGCCTCAATTTCAACAGCCTTATTTAGAAGTCTGCTTCTACAGCTAGCCACCACATCCGATACCTATCCAAGATTAGGAGCTGTCTCCTACAGTGAGTTGTAAACAATTTAACTAGGTCCTTAGTTTTGTCTCGGCTTGATTATTGTAATTCCCTTTTGGCTGTGCTACCGAAGAATGCTATTAGGCCACTTCAGCTGACTATGAATATTGCTGCAAGGCTAGTCTTCAAGTCCCAGCGGTTTGAGCACGTGTCTCCTTTGCTAAAAGAGTAAGGATGGATACCGGTTGAGCAACGGATACAGAGCAAAATTCTTACGCTGACCCTTAAGGCCCGCCACGGCTTGGCTCCTTCGTACCTAGCTGAACTGCTGCACCAGTTTCAGCCTGTTCGCGCCCTCAGGTCCTGTGTGGACAATAAATTAGCTGTCCCATTCCTCCGCTTAAAGACCTTCGGCTACAAAAGCTTTAGCTTTGCAGGTCTTAGACTGTGGAACTCGTTTCCGCAATTCTTAGGCAACGAAAACTACTCTAATACTGCCGACTCTGGCTCATCCTTTTAGCCGGTCCTGAGCTGCTACTGATATACTAATCACTACCTCAACTGCTCTCCTGACTCTGCTATGCTTCCCAATTTCTCTTTTTTGAGCGAGACGAAGTCTGGTGGCTAACGAGTCCGTACCGAAAGCCGCTAATACTGTGAGTGCGCTATACAAAACTCTCCTGCGTGACACCCACATGGTCTTTATGACTTTGTGGAGTTAAAGACGGAGATACACAACATTCCATTGCAAGAAGAATGTTTCTTCTCGGGCAATTGATGGACGCCAAAGCATGCAATTACTAGTTCCTGCTAGTTGTCTTCCCTTCAACTCACACTGGCTCTTGTTGATTTTAGTTATACGGCGATCGGTTTTAGGTATCACTTAATTTTCTAATTAGCGACTGAAATCGCTATTCAAGGAAACCGTTACAAGTTACAGTGCTACATAATTCACTGTCCCCATCTCGTCATCATAGGTATTTAACCTAAATGCAGGATGGTTCTTTTGATGTGGAGGTCAAGGACTGGAGCTATGGGATTAGTGTAACCAATTGGTGGTCTGTATAGACAGTTGACTCATTCCAACGTGTACTTTTGGGTATTTTAACGCAATCAATTCCAGAGGTCGTTCAGACCCTTTAGCACAGAAATTCGTTGCATAAAGAAAACCGTATGCAAAAAGCACTTTTTTTGGCGCGTTGTAATTTTCCTGTAGGCATTTCATTTTATAAAAGTCACATGGATTGTTCGTTACCCTTCGCAAGAACTTTGTAGTACACAGGTCGCACAATTTAACCGAGTTGAGTCGCCTCGAAAAAATAATTGGTTGTAAGGTTTCTCTACAGCCTCCCTTCTTTGGTGAACTGTAACTGAATTTAGTCATAAGCACGCATCGTAGTGCGTCCCTAACTACAGCTAATGGGCCACTGACCCTGTAAATCTGTCTACAGGTAGTACAGTGTTAGAAGGCTTCGCGATCTTCAGGATGCCGCGACAATGCTGAAGCACCCTACAGCTTTTTATCGATTCTTATCGATCCAATTAACGCTAAAACTGGCGTCATGTTTCGCTATTTTATTAATGGTTTTTCCTTGGTTTCCAATTTCTGGAACAGTAGAAAATCACAGTGTTTTTAAAGCCAGTGGGTGGATCTTCAGCTATGCCACTTGCTATTTCTCATGCATCACCGCCGCCTTTGGAAGAACTTGACATGTAATACCATTATATAGTATCCAAGATCACGGTAATTAGTGTTTAAGGTAAAAATGATGCCAAGATGTAAGTCTTTTGCATGGTACTTACTTGTCATGAGAGATATGCTGTGGTCTCTTAAAAGACAGAGAGTAAGCCTGCACGACACAAACCGTGCATCGCATTTCATGTCATTCTGTAGCTGGAGGAGCTCGATATCGGTAGCAACCTGAAGCTCGTTACTCTTCCTTCATCCATTTGCCAGCTGCATGCACTAAAGAAGCTGCACGTTTCTCGTTGTGGTCTACAAATACTGCCCGACGGATGGGAAGGTATGAATGCGGTAAGCTCAGATGGAATGTTGAAACGCTCGGATTTTTGAAACATCTTAAATGTGTTTCAATTCTTTTTCCTCGTAAGTCGTCTGCTATCGGAGGCCCTTGCGGCGTATTATGAACGATGGTCTTTAATTAAAAAGAATTGTTGTAGTGACTGCTCATGTCCTGTCTTTTACTCGGTCACATTCGTTTCTTTTAACGGATAAACCAAGATAAGAACGCTGTGGCATTGCGTTCTTAAACCGTGGTCGTTAGATAGGCACTTTCTTAAAGCATTCACACTTGCTTCTTGGCTTGCACACACTGTACGATTTTGTGTAATTTACAATTAAAGAATGCAACTAGCTACTACGTTGAGAACGTATAATGGTTAGTCACGCTTTCAATCTATACGGTACGTTTAGGAGGTCTTCCTGTGGACAACGTTGAAATTATCTTTTTCTGAACCAGAAGCCGAAAGTTGATGTGTAGCCTACACGTAAAATGAAAAGGAGCTTAACTAGTACGCGAGCAGGATAAACCATAGATTAATACGGCACGAGATATCCTCCTTCGATGCCGTTGCAATTGTTGATTTATGTAAGAGTGCTGTTTTTAAAGAACCACTGAATTAAAAAAGCTTCCTGTGCCGGTATTAGGAGCCAGCTTACACGCAACTAAGGCAGCCGTAACAGCTGTCCCTGTCTTGGGTTTGGCTGAACTAAAGGTGCCAGATGATGCGACGGTATCGGAAATTAGTTACAGCATCGATAAAACACACAGCACTTGAAACGGTAGGCTTAAAAATGTTTAGTCTAGTGGTCTTATCGTTGGTTAACTGCATCTGGGATAATCGGAAGTGAACAATTTCGAGCTACTCTGAGTAGGTGCTCAAGACTGGTGGCGAATTAGCTTGAACTGATGTAAATATGCTGCCCTAAATTTAAATTTCATTCAGGGCAAAAAACATGTGGTGGTTTTGCATTTGAAAACGAATGCTTGTTTGTAATTACCTGGTAAATAATAGACAGGCATCAAACACGGTATTTTGTTAGGTTAGTAGCCAACGCTAGGAAGTCCGTGAGGTATGACGTACTTGACCTGTACACTTGCAGAAAATTAAGCTGCGTGGTTTTGTCTTGAGCGGCTCAAACGGCATGACAGCTGCAACTTCGCAGCTACTAGATAGAAAAATACGCCGGTTAGGTGTGGGAACCATTAATAACCTTAACAACTCATTCGTTGTCTTAATCTATCGAATACACCTGTTCATATCCCGAAGCTAATTAAATGAATGGAAGGCTGATAATTCCCGAGTAGTTTAGCCTGCCAGGCTGCGGTGATGTCATTCAAACGAAGTATTTCCAGTGAAGCATATGGTTGTGGTGACAACAGCTTAATTTCAGTTTGCCTTGCGACCTACAGCTGGAAGAAACGTTAGACAAATAATTTCTTTTGTATTGCTTTAATAACATGGACGTCGTTGTAAAGGGGAAATTTTTAATTTTAAGAATACTTCCTGCTGACAAGAACCGTGTAAAGATCATACTATTAGGCTTTGCAAAACATTGACGGACCGTTTGGCTTTAAGCTTAACGGCATGTACCGTACAGTTGATCTTATGATGATATATATTTTAAATATAGGCTGTTATTTTGTCAGAGTCAGAAAGACCCAACAGTAACGCTTATTTTATCACCGATAACATTAAACTAGAGGTTTGTTTTATTTGCTTGCGAAAAAAGTCTAATTTAAGTTGATGATGGATAGATGGAAAGTATTAAAGTGACACGCGAAATTCTTTACTGATTCTGTTCTACTTGCTAACTTATGGAAGGCTGCGTTTTTATCGTTTTTTCTGTTTTCATATGCCGTAAAAGCATAAAGGGTTTGGTCGTCTAACAGCGTAAAAGCATCTTAGCAGATGTTTTAGTCTGGTTAAAATACGTCCTACCATTAACTAGATAGGCGGCGTGGTATTACCATTCGATGCTAGGGACGAGAGCCTTCAATCGTACGGATGTTTCGAATGTTGTCTTCTCTTGGACTAAAAGATACACTTTTTGCCGGCATCAGTTGGGTTTTGCTAGTAGCTAAATAGAAGGTGGACGAAACCTCTCATGGCCGTCCGTAAGCCGCGACGGCGACTGTCTAAGGGCGTTCTGCTGAGCGGATTTCTCTATTACCGGCAATTGAGGCACACAAGTGTTTTCTTGGCACCACGTAAATAGACAATAGTAATAAAATCGCAAGCTTAATCTCGCAGTTAGGAGGCTTGAATACTCGTTAGAGGTGGTGAAAAAGCAATGGTAAGTGGCATCACCATTCAAGAACTAAACGTGTGTCACCCTTTTACTGTCACAGAGATACAAGAATTTAGATATTTGGTGAAAATGGTTAGTCGCACTTATTCATTCTAAAATATGTACTACTTGCTAATGCAAAGTCCAAATATAATTCTCAAGACGGCTTTACTAAGGAAAGTGTTATTAGGACGGCATATAATATTAGAACTTTCGAGCTTACAAATTTGATCACGGCGTTTGATCAGCCAAGAAGAACGTTTCTTTTCAGGTAATTGCCGAACAGCCAAAGCATGCAGTGACTAGTTCATGCTAGTTGGTTTTACTCTAACGACACAGGTCTTTGTTGAGGTTAGATTAACGGCGATCGGTCGTAGGTGGCACTTAATTTTCTTAACAGTGACTGAATTCGCTATTAAAGGCTACATCACTACCAGTAAAATTGTTACATAATTCAGTGTCCCCATCTTGTCGTCGTAGGTATTCAGGGTATATGCAGCATGGCTCTTTTGATGCGGAGGTCAAGGATTGGAGTAATTTGACTAGTGCATCCAATAGGTGGTCTGTATAGGACAGGTGACTCATGCCCACGTGTACTTTTTGGAATTGAACTCAATCAATTCCGGTGGTCGTTCAGAAACTTTAGCAAAGAATTGCGTTGCATGAAGAAAACCGTATGCAGGAGCACCGCCTTTAGGCTCATCGTCAGTCTCGTGTCAGCATTCCATAAAAGTGCTGTGAAACATTTCGGTAGGTTCGTGCGAAGTTTGCAGTGCACAGGTCGCTCAATTTTACAGTGTTGAGTGACCTCGAAAAAATAATCCTGCTTAAGACTTCTATGCTGCCTGCCGTTTTTGGTGAACTGTATTTATCATCGACGCGACAGCACACATCGTAGTTCGTCACCACCTAAAGCTAACTGGCAACTAAACCATGTCAATCTATCTACTGATAGTGCAACTTTAGATGGCTTTATGATCTTCAAGATGCAGCGAAAATGCTCAAGTATCCTACAGCTTTTTATCGATTCTTGCAGATCGAAATAAATTGTAAACTAAGGTCATGTTTCACTATTTTCATCAATAGTTTTTGCTCAGATTACGATTCGTCGCAAGCGAGGAAGCTCTCAGTGTTTTTTAAACCATTGAGTTGAACGCCAGGAATGCCACTTGGTATTTTTCTTTCATTGCAGAGGTATTAGTACAAATTGGTGTAATAATATTATTATATTGTATCCAAGATCATGTTTACTACCGATTTATGTCAAAATGATGCCAAGAAGATCAGTATGTCATGTGCCTGGTACTTACCTGTAATGAGAAATAGGCTGTGCTGTTTACAAGGCAGTTGGAGAATAAGCCTGCACGGTACTGACAGCACATCGCTTTTCGTGCCATTCTGTAGCTTGAGGAGCTCGATATCAGATACAACAAAGAGCTCAAAACTCTTCCTTTATCTGCATGCCAGCTGCATGCACTGAAGAAGCTGGACGTTTCTCATTGTGGTCTAAATATACTACCAGATGGATGGGAAGGCATGCTGGCGGTAAGCTCTAATGGAAAGTTGAAACGCTTGGATTTTTTGAAACAACCTAAATATTTTGAATTAATTTTCCTTGTAAGTCGTCTGCTCTCACAGGCCATGGCAGCATAGTATAAACGATGATCTTCAATTAAAAAGAATTGTTTTTGTGACTGCTCATGTTCTTTCTTTTAGTCGGTCACATACATCTGTTGAAACTACTATAACGAGAAAATGACATTTGACACTGTGTTCTTTAACCATCGTTGTAAGCAAGGTACTTCCTTATAGCATTCCTACTTGTTACATCACTTTCAAGCACAGTAGGGTTTTGTGTAATTTACAATTACCTCATGCAACTAGCTATTATGTTGTGACAGTATAACGGTTATTCGAGCTTTCGCTCTATACGGTACGTTTTGGAGCTTTAACGGTCAACAACATTCGAAATCACCTAAGTCTGAATGAAAAGCCGGAAGTTGATGTCGGGCCTAAATGTAAAAAGAAAAAGAGCATAATCAGAACGTGAGCAGAATGATCAATAGATTCATCTGGCACGTGATATCCTTCTTCAATACTGTTGAACTTGTTGTATTAATAAAGAGTGCTGCATTAAAAGAACCTCTGAATAAAAATTCTTAACATGCCGGTATAGAAAGCCTGCTTACATGCAACTTCGACAGCCCTTACGGTTGTACCGGTGCTAATTTGGGCTTAATTAGAGGTGATTACAGATGCAACGGTACCAGAAATTAGTTACAGCATCGATCGAAAAGTTAGTACTTGAAACGGTAGGCCTAAAAATGTTTAGCCTAGTGGTCTTATCGTCGGTTACATGCTTCTAGGATAATCGGAAGTGAATAATTTCCAGCTACTCTTAGTAGGTGTTCTAGGTTGCTTGCGAATTGGCTTGAACTGGTGTAAATATGCTGCACTACATTTAAGTTTGATTCATGGCAACACTATGTGGTGGTTTGACATTAGAAAACACATGTTTTTTTTGAGTCACCTGGTAAATAATAGACTGGCCTCGAGCCATGTATTTTGTTATGTTAGTAGCCAAAGCTAGAAACCCCGTGAGGGTGTACGTACCTGACCTATCCACTTGCAGGAAGTTTAGCTGAGTGGTTTTCTATTTATCGGCTCAAACGGCACAACAGGTGCAACTTCGCAGCTACTGGCAATGAAATCACGCCGGTTGGGAGTGGGAACCATTAATGATAATTACAACGACATCGATTTCTCAATCTATTGAATAAACTTATACATCCCCGAAGCTAATACAATAAATGGAATGCTCATAATTCCCGAGTCGTTTAGCCTGCCTGGCTGTGGTGATTTTATTCAAACGAAGTATTTCCATTGAAATCAATTATGGTTGTGGCAGCAGCCTAATTTAATTTTGCCTAGCGACCTATAGCTGTACGAAACATTAAACTAAAATAATCATGTTTGCATTTCTTTAATAACCTGAGCGTTGTTTTAAAGGGAATGGTTTATTTTAAGAATACTTCCTGCTGAAACACACCATGTACAGATCGTACGACAAGGCTTAGCAGAAAATTAAAAAAATCGTACGGCTTTAAGGTTAACAGCATGTAACGCGAAGATCATCTTTAATATAATAAATAAAAGCTGTTATTATGTCAATGACAACAACAATAGTCACGCTTAATTACTCACCGATTGGATTGACCTGGACGTTTGTTTTATTTGGATTGTAACAAAGGCCTAATTAAAGTTAATGAAGGATAGAGGGCAAGTATTCAAGAGAGATGCGAAATACTTTGCTGATTCTGTTCTACTTGTAAACTAAGGAAAGGCTGCGTTCTCATCACAATTTCAGTTTAACATGCCGTAAAAGCTTAACGGGTTCGGACGTCTAACGGTCTAATAGCGTCTGAGCAGGTGTTTCAGGCTGGTTCACATACGTCATAGCATTAAGTAAATATGTGGCGTTGTATTAAAATTCGATCATAGGAACTAGGGCCTTCCTTCTTACGGATTTTTCAAATCTTGTCCTTTCCTTAATCAACACATCAATGTTTTGCTAGCATCATACGTTGTTTTCTAGTAGCTAAATAGCAGGTGAACGAAACGTCTCACTGCCGTCCATAAGCTGTGTCACCTACTGTTGTTAGGCGTTTAGCTAAGCTGATTTTTCAATTGTCGGCAACGGAGGCACACAAGTTTTTTCTTGGCTCCACCCAAAAAGACAATCGCAAAATTATCGCAAGCTTAATCTCGCAGATAAGAGGCTTCAATAATCGACTGATGTGGTTAAAAGGCAATGGTAAGTGACAGGTGGTACATCACCCTCAAAAAACTAAACGTGGGTCTAGCTTTGACTTTCGCAGAGATTCAAAAAACTAGATATGGATTAAAATGGTTAATCACACTTATTGATTCTACATTATCTAATACTGCTAACGCAAAGCTGAACTATAATTACACAGACGGCTATACTAAGTTTAGTGTTATTCCGACCTCGTGTAATATTAGAACTTTCGGGCTTGCACTTTAAACTACAGCGTTTCATGAGCCAAGAAAAATGTTACTTCTCGAGTAATTGAGAGACCACCGAAGCATGCAGTAACTAGTTCGTGCTGGTTGGTTTCTATTTAACTCACACAGGCTCTTGTTGAGTTTACTTATACCGCGATTGCTTTTAGTTAGCACTTAATTTTCTAAATAGTGACTGAAATTGCTATTACGGGAAACCGCACGACTGGTCAAAGTGCTACATAATTAAACGTCCCCATCTTGTCATCATAAGTATTCAGGGTAAATGCAGCATAGTTCTTTTGACTCAGAGTTCAAGGACTAAGCTATTGGACTAGTGCAACATGTTTTGGGTCTGTATAGGACAGGTGACTCATTCCTACAAGTACTTTTCGGATTTGAATGCAATTAATTCCAGAGGTCGTTCAGAAGCTTTAGTAAAGAACTCCTTTGCATTAAGAAAACCGTATGCAGGAGCACTGCTTTTGGTGCTTTGTATTTCTCCTGGAAGTGTTAAATAAACGTGCAATGGAATGCTTCGTTAGCCTCTGCAGGAAGTTTGTCGGACACAGGTCAATCAATTTCAACAAGTTGAGTCGCCTCAAATAAATAATCTTGCTAAATATTTCTCAGCTGCTTGCCGTTTTAGGTGAAGTGTTAATTTAAATTGACTCTGCAGCACACGTCGTAGGTCATCCTTACCTACAGCTAATGGGCCACTAAACCTTGCAAATCGGTCTACTGATAGTGCCACTTTAGATAGCTTTGTGATGTTCAAAATGCAACGAAAATACTCAAGTATCCCACAGCATGTTATCGATTCTTACAAATTGAATTTAAACCTACACTGGTGTCATGTTTCACGATTTGTATTATTAGGTTTTGCTTTGTTTACGATTCCTCGCAAGCGTATAAAGTCTTATTGTTTTTTACGCCAGTGAGTTGAACTTCAGGTATGCCGCTTGCTATTTCTCTTGCATTACCGCCGTCTAAGTAAGAACTGGTTTATTAATATCAATATATCGGATCTATAAGATCGTTCACTACCGATTTAGGTAAAAATGATGCCAAGAAGATCACCTTGTCTTGTGCCTGGTACTTACCTGTAATGATAGATAAGCTGTGCTCTCTGAGAAGACAGTTGGAGAATAAGCCTGCACGGTACTGACAGCACAACGCTTTCCGTGCCATTCTTTAGCTGGAGGAGCTAAAAATCCACAACAATAAGGACCTCATAACTCTTCCTTCATCGATATGCCAGCTGCATGCACTGAAGAAGCTGGACGTTTCTCATTGTGGTCTAAATATACTACCCGATGGATGGGAAGGCATGCTGGCGGTAAGCTCAAATTGAAAGTTGAAACGCTTGGATTTTTGAGAAATCTTAAATATTTTGAATGCAATTTCCTCGTAAGTCGTGTGCTCTCAGAGGCCATGGTGGCATAGTATAAACGATGATCTTTAATTAAAAAGAATTGTTTTTGTGACGGCTCATGTCCTTTCTTTTAGTCGGTCACATACATTTGTTGAAACTACTATAACGAGAAAATGACATTTGACACTGTGTTCTTTAACCATCGTTGTAAGCAAGGTACTTCCTTATAGCATTCCTACTTGTTACATCACTTTCAAGCACAGTAGGGTTTTGTGTAATTCACAATTACCTCATGCAACTAGCTATTATGTTGTGACAGTATAACGGTTATTCGAGCTTTCGCTCTATACGGTACGTTTTGGAGCTTTAACGGTCAACAACATTCGAAATCACCTTAGTCTGAATGAGAAGCCGGAAGTTGATGTCGGGCCTAAATGTAAAAAGAAAAAGAGCATAATCAGAACGTGAGCAGAATGATCAATAGATTCATCTGGCACGTGATATCCTTCCTCGACACCGTTGTACTTGTCGTATTATTAAAGAGTCCTGTGTAGAAAGAACCTCTGAATGAAAAATCTTAACATGCCGGTATAGAAAGCCTGCTTACATGCAACTTCGACAGCCCTTTACGGTTGTGCCGGTGCTAATTTGGGCTTAATTAGAGGTGATTACAGATGCAACGGTACCAGAAATTAGTTACAGCATCGATCGAAAAGTTAGTACTTGAAACGGTAGGCCTAAAATGTTTAGCCTAGTGGTCTTATCGTCGGTTACATGCTTCTAGGATAATCGGAAGTGAATAATTTCCAGCTACTCTTAGTAGGTGTTCTAGGTTGCTTGCGAATTGGCTTGAACTGGTGTAAATATGCTGCACTACATTTACGTTTGATTCATGGCAACACTATGTGGTTGTTTGACATTAGAAAACGCATGTTTTTTTTTTGATTCACCTGGTAAATAATAGACTGGCCTCGAGCCATGTATTTTGTTATGTTAGTAGCCAAAGCTAGAAACCCCGTGAGGGTGTACGTACCTGACCTATCCACTTGCAGGAAGTTTAGCTGAGTGGTTTTCTATTTATCGGCTCAAACGGCACAACAGGTGCAACTTCGCAGCTACTGGCAATGAAATCACGCCGGTTGGGAGTGGGAACCATTAATGATAATTACAACGACATCGATTTCTCAATCTATTGAATAAACTTATACATCCCCGAAGCTAATACAATAAATGGAATGCTCATAATTCCCGAGTCGTTTAGCCTGCCTGGCTGTGGTGATTTTATTCAAACGAAGTATTTCCATTGAAATCAATTATGGTTGTGGCAGCAGCCTAATTTAATTTTGCCTAGCGACCTATAGCTGTACGAAACATTAAACTAAAATAATCATGTTTGCATTTCTTTAATAACCTGAGCGTTGTTTTAAAGGGAATGGTTTATTTTAAGAATACTTCCTGCTGAAACACACCTTGTATAGAACGTACGATTACGCTTTGCGGAAAATTAAAAAATCGTACGGCTTTAAGGTTAACAGCATGTAACGCAAAGATAATCTTTAATATAATAAATAAAAGCTGTTATTATGTCAATGACAACAACAATAGTCACGCTTAATTACTCACCGATTGGATTGACCTGGACGTTTGTTTTATTTGGATTGTAACAAAGGCCTAATTAAAGTTAATGAAGGATAGAGGGCAAGTATTCAAGAGAGATGCGAAATACTTTGCTGATTCTGTTCTACTTGTAAACTAAGGAAAGGCTGCGTTCTCATCACAATTTCAGTTTAACATGCCGTAAAAGCTTAACGGGTTCGGACGTCTAACGGTCTAATAGCGTCTGAGCAGGTGTTTCAGGCTGGTTCACATACGTCATAGCATTAAGTAAATATGTGGCGTTGTATTAAAATTCGATCATAGGAACTAGGGCCTTCCTTCTTACGGATTTTTCAAATCTTGTCCTTTCCTTAATCAACACATCAATGTTTTGCTAGCATCATACGTTGTTTTCTAGTAGCTAAATAGCAGGTGAACGAAACGTCTCACTGCCGTCCATAAGCTGTGTCACCTACTGTTGTTAGGCGTTCAGCTAAGCGGATTTTTCAATTGTCGGCAACGGAGGCACACAAGTTTTTTCTTGGCTCCACCCAAAAAGACAATCTCAAAATTATCGCAAGCTTAATCTCGCAGATAAGAGGCTTCAATTATCGACTGAGGTGGTTAGAAAGCAATGGTAAGTGACAGGTGGTACATCACCCTCGAAAGATTAAACGTGGGTCTAGCTTTTACTTTCGCAGAGATTCAAAAAAACTAGATATGGATTAAAATGATTAATCACACTTATTGATTCTACATAATCTAATACTGCTAAGGCAAAGCTCAACTACAATTACACAGACGGCCATACTAAGTTTAGTGTTATTCCGACCTCGTGTAATATTAGAACTTTCGGGCTTGCAATTTAAACTACGGCGTTTCATGAGCCAAGAAAAATGTTACTTCTCGGGTAATTGAGAGACCACCGAAGCATGCAGTAGCTAGTTCATGCTGGTTGCTTTCTGTTTAACTCACACAGGCTCTTGTTAAGTTTACTTATACCGCGATTGCTTTTAGTTAGCACTTACTTTTCTGAACAGCGACTAAAATTGCTATTACGGGCAACCGCACGACTGGTCAAAGTGCTACATAATTAAACGTCCCCATCTTGTCATCATTGGTATTCAGGGTAAATGCAGCATAGCTCTTTTGACTCAGAGTTCAAGGACTAAGCTATTGGACTAGTGCAACCTGTTTTGGGTCTGTATAGGACAGGTGACTCATTCCCACAAGTACTTTTCGGATTTGAATGCAATCAATTCCAGAGGTCGTTCAGAAGCTTTAGCAAAGAACTCCTTCGCATTAAGAAAGCCGTATGCAGGAGCACTGCTTTTGGTGCTTTGTATTTCTCCTGTAAGTATTAAATAAACGTGCAATGGAATGCTTCGTTAGCCTCTGCAGGAAGTTTGTCGGACACAGGTCAATCAATTTAAACAAGTTGAGTCGCCTGAAATAAATAATCTTGCTAAATATTTCTCAGCTGCTTGCCGTTTTAGGTGAAGTATTAATTTAAATCGACTCAGCAGCACACGTCGTAGGTCATCCTTACCTACAGCTAATGGGCCACTAAACCTTGCAAATCGGTCTACTGATAGTGCCACTTTAGATAGCTTTGTGATGTTCAAAATGCAACGAAAATACTCAAGTATCCCACAGCATGTTATCGATTCTTACAAATTGAATTTAAACCTACACTGGTGTCATGTTTCACGATTTGTATTATTAGGTTTTGCTTTGTTTACGATTCCTCGCAAGCGTATAAAGTCTTATTGTTTTTTACGCCAGTGAGTTGAACTTCAGGTATGCCGCTTGCTATTTCTCTTGCATTACCGCCGTCTAAGTAAGAACTGGTTTATTGTTATCAATATATTGGATCTTTAAGATCGTTCACTACCGATTTAGGTAAAAATGATGCCAAGAAGATCACCTTGTCTTGTGCCTGGTACTTACCTGTAATGATAGATAAGCTGTGCTCTCTGAGAAGACAGTTGGAGAATAAGCCTGCACGGTACTGACAGCACAACGCTTTCCGTGCCATTCTTTAGCTGGAGGAGCTAAAAATCCACAACAATAAGGACCTCATAAACTCTTCCTTCATCGATATGCCAGCTGCATGCACTGAAGAAGCTGGACGTTTCTCATTGTGGTCTAAATATACTACCCGATGGATGGGAAGGCATGCTGGCGGTAAGCTCTAATGGAAAGTTGAAAAGCTTGGATTTTTTGAAACATCCTAAATATTTTGAATTAATTTTCCTCGTAAGTCGTCTGCTCTCACAGGCCATGGTGGCATAGTATAAACGATGATCTTCAAATAAAAAAAGAATTGTTTTTGTGACGGCTCATGTCCTTTCTTTTAGTCGGTCACATACATTTGTTGAAACTACTATAACGAGAAAATGACATTTGACACTGTGTTCTTTAACCATCGTTGTAAGCAAGGTACTTCCTTATAGCATTCCTACTTGTTACATCACTTTCAAGCACAGTAGGGTTTTGTGTAATTCACAATTACCTCATGCAACTAGCTATTATGTTGTGACAGTATAACGGTTATTCGAGCTTTCGCTCTATACGGTACGTTTTGGAGCTTTAACGGTCAACAACATTCGAAATCACCTTAGTCTGAATGAGAAGCCGGAAGTTGATGTCGGGCCTAAATGTAAAAAGAAAAAGAGCATAATCAGAACGTGAGCAGAATGATCAATAGATTCATCTGGCACGTGATATCCTTCCTCGACACCGTTGTACTTGTCGTATTATTAAAGAGTCCTGTGTAGAAAGAACCTCTGAATGAAAAATCTTAACATGCCGGTATAGAAAGCCTGCTTACATGCAACTTCGACAGCCCTTACGGTTGTGCCGGTGCTAATTTGGGCTTAATTAGAGGTGATTACAGATGCAACGGTACCAGAAATTAGTTACAGCATCGATCGAAAAGTTAGTACTTGAAACGGTAGGCCTAAAAATGTTTAGCCTAGTGGTCTTATCGTCGGTTACATGCTTCTAGGATAATCGGAAGTGAATAATTTCCAGCTACTCTTAGTAGGTGTTCTAGGTTGCTTGCGAATTGGCTTGAACTGGTGTAAATATGCTGCACTACATTTACGTTTGATTCATGGCAACACTATGTGGTTGTTTGACATTAGAAAACGCATGTTTTTTTTTTGATTCACCTGGTAAATAATAGACTGGCCTCGAGCCATGTATTTTGTTATGTTAGTAGCCAAAGCTAGAAACCCCGTGAGGGTGTACGTACCTGACCTATCCACTTGCAGGAAGTTTAGCTGAGTGGTTTTCTATTTATCGGCTCAAACGGCACAACAGGTGCAACTTCGCAGCTACTGGCAATGAAATCACGCCGGTTGGGAGTGGGAACCATTAATGATAATTACAACGACATCGATTTCTCAATCTATTGAATAAACTTATACATCCCCGAAGCTAATACAATAAATGGAATGCTCATAATTCCCGAGTCGTTTAGCCTGCCTGGCTGTGGTGATTTTATTCAAACGAAGTATTTCCATTGAAATCAATTATGGTTGTGGCAGCAGCCTAATTTAATTTTGCCTAGCGACCTATAGCTGTACGAAACATTAAACTAAAATAATCATGTTTGCATTTCTTTAATAACCTGAGCGTTGTTTTAAAGGGAATGGTTTATTTTAAGAATACTTCCTGCTGAAACACACCTTGTATAGAACGTACGATTACGCTTTGCGGAAAATTAAAAAATCGTACGGCTTTAAGGTTAACAGCATGTAACGCAAAGATAATCTTTAATATAATAAATAAAAGCTGTTATTATGTCAATGACAACAACAATAGTCACGCTTAATTACTCACCGATTGGATTGACCTGGACGTTTGTTTTATTTGGATTGTAACAAAGGCCCTAATTAAAGTTAATGAAGGATAGAGGGCAAGTATTCAAGAGAGATGCGAAATACTTTGCTGATTCTGTTCTACTTGTAAACTAAGGAAAGGCTGCGTTCTCATCACAATTTCAGTTTAACATGCCGTAAAAGCTTAACGGGTTCGGACGTCTAACGGTCTAATAGCGTCTGAGCAGGTGTTTCAGGCTGGTTCACATACGTCATAGCATTAAGTAAATATGTGGCGTTGTATTAAAATTCGATCATAGGAACTAGGGCCTTCCTTCTTACGGATTTTTCAAATCTTGTCCTTTCCTTAATCAACACATCAATGTTTTGCTAGCATCATACGTTGTTTTCTAGTAGCTAAATAGCAGGTGAACGAAACGTCTCACTGCCGTCCATAAGCTGTGTCACCTACTGTTGTTAGGCGTTCAGCTAAGCGGATTTTTCAATTGTCGGCAACGGAGGCACACAAGTTTGTTCTTGGCTCCACCCAAAAAGACAATCTCAAAATTATCGCAAGCTTAATCTCGCAGATAAGAGGCTTCAATTATCGACTGAGGTGGTTAGAAAGCAATGGTAAGTGACAGGTGGTACATCACCCTCGAAAGATTAAACGTGGGTCTAGCTTTTACTTTCGCAGAGATTCAAAAAAAACTAGATATGGATTAAAATGATTAATCACACTTATTGATTCTACATAATCTAATACTGCTAACGCAAAGCTTAACTATAATTACACAGACGGCCATACTAAGTTTAGCGTTATTCCGACCTCGTGTAATATTAGAACTTTCGGGCTTGCACTTTAAACTACAGCGTTTCATGAGCCAAGGAAAATGTTACTTCTCGGGTAATTGAGAGACCACCGAAGCATGCAGTAGCTAGTTCATGCTGGTTGCTTTCTGTTTAACTCACACAGGCTCTTGTTAAGTTTACTTATACCGCGATTGCTTTTAGTTAGCACTTACTTTTCTGAAACAGCGACTGAAATTGCTATTATGGGCAACCGCACGACTGGTCAAAGTGCTACATAATTAAACGTCCCCATCTTGTCATCATAGGTATTCAGGGTAAATGCAGCATAGCTCTTTTGACTCAGAGTTCAAGGACTAAGCTATTGGACTAGTGCAACCTGTTTTGGGTCTGTATAGGACAGGTGACTCATTCCCACAAGTACTTTTCGGATTTGAATGCAATCAATTCCAGAGGTCGTTCAGAAGCTTTAGCAAAGAACTCCTTCGCATTAAGAAAGCCGTATGCAGGAGCACTGCTTTTGGTGCTTTGTATTTCTCCTGTAAGTATTAAATAAACGTGCAATGGAATGCTTCGTTAGCCTCTGCAGGAAGTTTGTCGGACACAGGTCAATCAATTTAAACAAGTTGAGTCGCCTGAAATAAATAATCTTGCTAAATATTTCTCAGCTGCTTGCCGTTTTAGGTGAAGTATTAATTTAAATCGACTCAGCAGCACACGTCGTAGGTCATCCTTACCTACAGCTAATGGGCCACTAAACCTTGCAAATCGGTCTACTGATAGTGCCACTTTAGATAGCTTTGTGATGTTCAAAATGCAACGAAAATACTCAAGTATCCCACAGCATGTTATCGATTCTTACAAATTGAATTTAAACCTACACTGGTGTCATGTTTCACGATTTGTATTATTAGGTTTTGCTTTGTTTACGATTCCTCGCAAGCGTATAAAGTCTTATTGTTTTTTACGCCAGTGAGTTGAACTTCAGGTATGCCGCTTGCTATTTCTCTTGCATTACCGCCGTCTAAGTAAGAACTGGTTTATTGTTATCAATATATTGGATCTTTAAGATCGTTCACTACCGATTTAGGTAAAAATGATGCCAAGAAGATCACCTTGTCTTGTGCCTGGTACTTACCTGTAATGATAGATAAGCTGTGCTCTCTGAGAAGACAGTTGGAGAATAAGCCTGCACGGTACTGACAGCACAACGCTTTCCGTGCCATTCTTTAGCTGGAGGAGCTAAAAATCCACAACAATAAGGACCTCATAACTCTTCCTTCATCGATATGCCAGCTGCATGCACTGAAGAAGCTGGACGTTTCTCATTGTGGTCTAAATATACTACCCGATGGATGGGAAGGCATGCTGGCGGTAAGCTCTAATGGAAAGTTGAAAAGCTTGGATTTTTTGAAACATCCTAAATATTTTGAATTAATTTTCCTCGTAAGTCGTCTGCTCTCACAGGCCATGGTGGCATAGTATAAACGATGATCTTCAATTAAAAAGAATTGTTTTTGTGACGGCTCATGTCCTTTCTTTTAGTCGGTCACATACATTTGTTGAAACTACTATAACGAGAAAATGACATTTGACACTGTGTTCTTTAACCATCGTTGTAAGCAAGGTACTTCCTTATAGCATTCCTACTTGTTACATCACTTTCAAGCACAGTAGGGTTTTGTGTAATTCACAATTACCTCATGCAACTAGCTATTATGTTGTGACAGTATAACGGTTATTCGAGCTTTCGCTCTATACGGTACGTTTTGGAGCTTTAACGGTCAACAACATTCGAAATCACCTTAGTCTGAATGAGAAGCCGGAAGTTGATGTCGGGCCTAAATGTAAAAAGAAAAAGAGCATAATCAGAACGTGAGCAGAATGATCAATAGATTCATCTGGCACGTGATATCCTTCCTCGACACCGTTGTACTTGTCGTATTATTAAAGAGTCCTGTGTAGAAAGAACCTCTGAATGAAAAATCTTAACATGCCGGTATAGAAAGCCTGCTTACATGCAACTTCGACAGCCCTTACGGTTGTGCCGGTGCTAATTTGGGCTTAATTAGAGGTGATTACAGATGCAACGGTACCAGAAATTAGTTACAGCATCGATCGAAAAGTTAGTACTTGAAACGGTAGGCCTAAAAATGTTTAGCCTAGTGGTCTTATCGTCGGTTACATGCTTCTAGGATAATCGGAAGTGAATAATTTCCAGCTACTCTTAGTAGGTGTTCTAGGTTGCTTGCGAATTGGCTTGAACTGGTGTAAATATGCTGCACTACATTTACGTTTGATTCATGGCAACACTATGTGGTTGTTTGACATTAGAAAACGCATGTTTTTTTTTGATTCACCTGGTAAATAATAGACTGGCCTCGAGCCATGTATTTTGTTATGTTAGTAGCCAAAGCTAGAAAACCCCGTGAGGGTGTACGTACCTGACCTATCCACTTGCAGGAAGTTTAGCTGAGTGGTTTTCTATTTATCGGCTCAAACGGCACAACAGGTGCAACTTCGCAGCTACTGGCAATGAAATCACGCCGGTTGGGAGTGGGAACCATTAATGATAATTACAACGACATCGATTTCTCAATCTATTGAATAAACTTATACATCCCCGAAGCTAATACAATAAATGGAATGCTCATAATTCCCGAGTCGTTTAGCCTGCCTGGCTGTGGTGATTTTATTCAAACGAAGTATTTCCATTGAAATCAATTATGGTTGTGGCAGCAGCCTAATTTAATTTTGCCTAGCGACCTATAGCTGTACGAAACATTAAACTAAAATAATCATGTTTGCATTTCTTTAATAACCTGAGCGTTGTTTTAAAGGGAATGGTTTATTTTAAGAATACTTCCTGCTGAAACACACCTTGTATAGAACGTACGATTACGCTTTGCGGAAAATTAAAAAATCGTACGGCTTTAAGGTTAACAGCATGTAACGCAAAGATAATCTTTAATATAATAAATAAAAGCTGTTATTATGTCAATGACAACAACAATAGTCACGCTTAATTACTCACCGATTGGATTGACCTGGACGTTTGTTTTATTTGGATTGTAACAAAGGCCTAATTAAAGTTAATGAAGGATAGAGGGCAAGTATTCAAGAGAGATGCGAAATACTTTGCTGATTCTGTTCTACTTGTAAACTAAGGAAAGGCTGCGTTCTCATCACAATTTCAGTTTAACATGCCGTAAAAGCTTAACGGGTTCGGACGTCTAACGGTCTAATAGCGTCTGAGCAGGTGTTTCAGGCTGTTCACATACGTCATAGCATTAAGTAAATATGCGGCGTTGTATTAAAATTCGATCATAGGAACTAGGGCCTTCCTTCTTACGGATTTTTCAAATCTTGTCCTTTCCTTAATCAACACATCAATGTTTTGCTAGCATCATACGTTGTTTTCTAGTAGCTAAATAGCAGGTGAACGAAACGTCTCACTGCCGTCCATAAGCTGTGTCACCTACTGTTGTTAGGCGTTCAGCTAAGCGGATTTTTCAATTGTCGGCAACGGAGGCACACAAGTTTGTTCTTGGCTCCACCCAAAAAGACAATCTCAAAATTATCGCAAGCTTAATCTCGCAGATAAGAGGCTTCAATAATCGACTGATGTGGTTAAAAGGCAATGGTAAGTGACAGGTGGTACATCACAATCGAAAGATTAAACGTGGGTCTAGCTTTTACTTTCGCAGAGATTCAAAAAAACTAGATATGGATTAAAATGATTAATCACACTTATTGATTCTACATAATCTAATACTGCTAACGCAAAGCTTAACTATAATTACACAGACGGCCATACTAAGTTTAGTGTTATTCCGACCTCGTGTAATATTAGAACTTTCGGGCTTGCACTTTAAACTACAGCGTTTCATGAGCCAAGGAAAAATGTTACTTCTCGGGTAATTGAGAGACCACCGAAGCATGCAGTAGCTAGTTCATGCTGGTTGCTTTCTGTTTAACTCACACAGGCTCTTGTTAAGTTTACTTATACCGCGATTGCTTTTAGTTAGCACTTACTTTTCTGAACAGCGACTGAAATTGCTATTATGGGCAACCGCACGACTGGTCAAAGTGCTACATAATTAAACGTCCCCATCTTGTCATCATAGGTATTCAGGGTAAATGCAGCATAGCTCTTTTGACTCAGAGTTCAAGGACTAAGCTATTGGACTAGTGCAACCTGTTTTGGGTCTGTATAGGACAGGTGACTCATTCCCACAAGTACTTTTCGGATTTGAATGCAATCAATTCCAGAGGTCGTTCAGAAGCTTTAGCAAAGAACTCCTTCGCATTAAGAAAGCCGTATGCAGGAGCACTGCTTTTGGTGCTTTGTATTTCTCCTGTAAGTATTAAATAAACGTGCAATGGAATGCTTCGTTAGCCTCTGCAGGAAGTTTGTCGGACACAGGTCAATCAATTTAAACAAGTTGAGTCGCCTGAAATAAATAATCTTGCTAAATATTTCTCAGCTGCTTGCCGTTTTAGGTGAAGTGTTAATTTAAATCGACTCAGCAGCACACGTCGTAGGTCATCCTTACCTACAGCTAATGGGCCACTAAACCTTGCAAATCGGTCTACTGATAGTGCCACTTTGGATAGCTTTGTGATGTTCAAAATGCAACGAAAATACTCAAGTATCCCACAGCATGTTATCGATTCTTACAAATTGAATTTAAACCTACACTGGTGTCATGTTTCACGATTTGTATTATTAGGTTTTGCTTTGTTTACGATTCCTCGCAAGCGTATAAAGTCTTATTGTTTTTTTTTTACGCCAGTGAGTTGAACTTCAGGTATGCCGCTTGCTATTTCTCTTGCATTACCGCCGTCTAAGTAAGAACTGGTTTATTGTTATCAATATATTGGATCTTTAAGATCGTTCACTACCGATTTAGGTAAAAATGATGCCAAGAAGATCACCTTGTCTTGTGCCTGGTACTTACCTGTAATGATAGATAAGCTGTGCTCTCTGAGAAGACAGTTGGAGAATAAGCCTGCACGGTACTGACAGCACAACGCTTTCCGTGCCATTCTGTAGCTGGAGAAGCTCAATATCGGCTACAATAAGAGCTCACAACTCTTCCTTTATCGATATGCCAGCTGCATGCACTGAAGAAGCTGGACGTTTCTCATTGTGGTCTAAATATACTACCCGATGGATGGGAAGGCATGCTGGCGGTAAGCTCTAATGGAAAGTTGAAAAGCTTGGATTTTTTTGAAACATCCTAAATATTTTGAATTAATTTTCCTCGTAAGTCGTCTGCTCTCACAGGCCATGGTGGCATAGTATAAACGATGATCTTCAATTAAAAAGAATTGTTTTTTGTGACGGCTCATGTCCTTTCTTTTAGTCGGTCACATACATTTGTTGAAACTACTATAACGAGAAAATGACATTTGACACTGTGTTCTTTAACCATCGTTGTAAGCAAGGTACTTCCTTATAGCATTCCTACTTGTTACATCACTTTCAAGCACAGTAGGGTTTTGTGTAATTTCACAATTACCTCATGCAACTAGCTATTATGTTGTGACAGTATAACGGTTATTCGAGCTTTCGCTCTATACGGTACGTTTTGGAGCTTTAACGGTCAACAACATTCGAAATCACCTTAGTCTGAATGAGAAGCCGGAAGTTGATGTCGGGCCTAAATGTAAAAAGAAAAAGAGCATAATCAGAACGTGAGCAGAATGATCAATAGATTCATCTGGCACGTGATATCCTTCCTCGACACCGTTGTACTTGTCGTATTATTAAAGAGTCCTGTGTAGAAAGAACCTCTGAATGAAAAATCTTAACATGCCGGTATAGAAAGCCTGCTTACATGCAACTTCGACAGCCCTTACGGTTGTGCCGGTGCTAATTTGGGCTTAATTAGAGGTGATTACAGATGCAACGGTACCAGAAATTAGTTACAGCATCGATCGAAAAGTTAGTACTTGAAACGGTAGGCCTAAAAATGTTTAGCCTAGTGGTCTTATCGTCGGTTACATGCTTCTAGGATAATCGGAAGTGAATAATTTCCAGCTACTCTTAGTAGGTGTTCTAGGTTGCTTGCGAATTGGCTTGAACTGGTGTAAATATGCTGCACTACATTTACGTTTGATTCATGGCAACACTATGTGGTTGTTTGACATTAGAAAACGCATGTTTTTTTTTGATTCACCTGGTAAATAATAGACTGGCCTCGAGCCATGTATTTTGTTATGTTAGTAGCCAAAGCTAGAAACCCCGTGAGGGTGTACGTACCTGACCTATCCACTTGCAGGAAGTTTAGCTGAGTGGTTTTTCTATTTATCGGCTCAAACGGCACAACAGGTGCAACTTCGCAGCTACTGGCAATGAAATCACGCCGGTTGGGAGTGGGAACCATTAATGATAATTACAACGACATCGATTTCTCAATCTATTGAATAAACTTATACATCCCCGAAGCTAATACAATAAATGGAATGCTCATAATTCCCGAGTCGTTTAGCCTGCCTGGCTGTGGTGATTTTATTCAAACGAAGTATTTCCATTGAAATCAATTATGGTTGTGGCAGCAGCCTAATTTAATTTTGCCTAGCGACCTATAGCTGTACGAAACATTAAACTAAAATAATCATGTTTGCATTTCTTTAATAACCTGAGCGTTGTTTTAAAGGGAATGGTTTATTTTAAGAATACTTCCTGCTGAAACACACCTTGTATAGAACGTACGATTACGCTTTGCGGAAAATTAAAAAATCGTACGGCTTTAAGGTTAACAGCATGTAACGCAAAAAGATAATCTTTAATATAATAAATAAAAGCTGTTATTATGTCAATGACAACAACAATAGTCACGCTTAATTACTCACCGATTGGATTGACCTGGACGTTTGTTTTATTTGGATTGTAACAAAGGCCTAATTAAAGTTAATGAAGGATAGAGGGCAAGTATTCAAGAGAGATGCGAAATACTTTGCTGATTCTGTTCTACTTGTAAACTAAGGAAAGGCTGCGTTCTCATCACAATTTCAGTTTAACATGCCGTAAAAGCTTAACGGGTTCGGACGTCTAACGGTCTAATAGCGTCTGAGCAGGTGTTTCAGGCTGGTTCACATACGTCATAGCATTAAGTAAATATGTGGCGTTGTATTAAAATTCGATCATAGGAACTAGGGCCTTCCTTCTTACGGATTTTTCAAATCTTGTCCTTTCCTTAATCAACACATCAATGTTTTGCTAGCATCATACGTTGTTTTCTAGTAGCTAAATAGCAGGTGAACGAAACGTCTCACTGCCGTCCATAAGCTGTGTCACCTACTGTTGTTAGGCGTTCAGCTAAGCGGATTTTTCAATTGTCGGCAACGGAGGCACACAAGTTTGTTCTTGGCTCCACCCAAAAAGACAATCTCAAAATTATCGCAAGCTTAATCTCGCAGATAAGAGGCTTCAATTATCGACTGAGGTGGTTAGAAGGCAATGGTAAGTGACAGGTGGTACATCACCCTCGAAAGATTAAACGTGGGTCTAGCTTTTACTTTCGCAGAGATTCAAAAAAACTAGATATGGATTAAAATGATTAATCACACTTATTGATTCTACATAATCTAATACTGCTAACGCAAAGCTTAACTATAATTACACAGACGGCCATACTAAGTTTAGCGTTATTCCGACCTCGTGTAATATTAGAACTTTCGGGCTTGCACTTTAAACTACAGCGTTTCATGAGCCAAGGAAAATGTTACTTCTCGGGTAATTGAGAGACCACCGAAGCATGCAGTAGCTAGTTCATGCTGGTTGCTTTCTGTTTAACTCACACAGGCTCTTGTTAAGTTTACTTATACCGCGATTGCTTTTAGTTAGCACTTACTTTTCTGAACAGCGACTGAAATTGCTATTATGGGCAACCGCACGACTGGTCAAAGTGCTACATAATTAAACGTCCCCATCTTGTCATCATAGGTATTCAGGGTAAATGCAGCATAGCTCTTTTGACTCAGAGTTCAAGGACTAAGCTATTGGACTAGTGCAACCTGTTTTGGGTCTGTATAGGACAGGTGACTCATTCCCACAAGTACTTTTCGGATTTGAATGCAATCAATTCCAGAGGTCGTTCAGAAGCTTTAGCAAAGAACTCCTTCGCATTAAGAAAACCGTATGCAGGAGCACTGCTTTTGGTGCTTTGTATTTCTCCTGGAAGTATTAAATAAACGTGCAATGGAATGCTTCGTTAGCCTCTGCAGGATGTTTGTCGGACACAGGTCAATCAATTTTAACAAGTTGAGTCGCCTGAAATAAATAATCTTGCTAAATATTTCTCAGCTGCTTGCCGTTTTAGGTGAAGTGTTAATTTAAATCGACTCAGCAGCACACGTCGTAGGTCATCCTTACCTACAGCTAATGGGCCACTAAACCTTGCAAATCGGTCTACTGATAGTGCCACTTTAGATAGCTTTGTGATGTTCAAAATGCAACGAAAATACTCAAGTATCCCACAGCATGTTATCGATTCTTACAAATTGAATTTAAACCTACACTTGTGTCATGTTTCACGATTTGTATTATTAGGTTTTGCTTTGTTTACGATTCCTCGCAAGCGTATAAAGTCTTATTGTTTTTTACGCCAGTGAGTTGAACTTCAGGTATGCCGCTTGCTATTTCTCTTGCATTACCGCCGTCTAAGTAAGAACTGGTTTATTGTTATCAATATATTGGATCTTTAAGATCGTTCACTACCGATTTAGGTAAAAATGATGCCAAGAAGATCACCTTGTCTTGTGCCTGGTACTTACCTGTAATGATAGATAAGCTGTGCTCTCTGAGAAGACAGTTGGAGAATAAGCCTGCACGGTACTGACAGCACAACGCTTTCCGTGCCATTCTTTAGCTGGAGGAGCTAAAAATCCACAACAATAAGGACCTCACAACTCTTCCTTTATCGATATGCCAGCTGCATGCACTGAAGAAGCTGGACGTTTCTCATTGTGGTCTAAATATACTACCCGATGGATGGGAAGGCATGCTGGCGGTAAGCTCTAATGGAAAGTTGAAAAGCTTGGATTTTTTTGAAACATCCTAAATATTTTGAATTAATTTTCCTCGTAAGTCGTCTGCTCTCACAGGCCATGGTGGCATAGTATAAACGATGATCTTCAATTAAAAAGAATTGTTTTTGTGACGGCTCATGTCCTTTCTTTTAGTCGGTCACATACATTTGTTGAAACTACTATAACGAGAAAATGACATTTGACACTGTGTTCTTTAACCATCGTTGTAAGCAAGGTACTTCCTTATAGCATTCCTACTTGTTACATCACTTTCAAGCACAGTAGGGTTTTGTGTAATTCACAATTACCTCATGCAACTAGCTATTATGTTGTGACAGTATAACGGTTATTCGAGCTTTCGCTCTATACGGTACGTTTTGGAGCTTTAACGGTCAACAACATTCGAAATCACCTTAGTCTGAATGAGAAGCCGGAAGTTGATGTCGGGCCTAAATGTAAAAAAAAAAAAAAGAGCATAATCAGAACGTGAGCAGAATGATCAATAGATTCATCTGGCACGTGATATCCTTCCTCGACACCGTTGTACTTGTCGTATTATTAAAGAGTCCTGTGTAGAAAGAACCTCTGAATGAAAAATCTTAACATGCCGGTATAGAAAGCCTGCTTACATGCAACTTCGACAGCCCTTACGGTTGTGCCGGTGCTAATTTGGGCTTAATTAGAGGTGATTACAGATGCAACGGTACCAGAAATTAGTTACAGCATCGATCGAAAAGTTAGTACTTGAAACGGTAGGCCTAAAAATGTTTAGCCTAGTGGTCTTATCGTCGGTTACATGCTTCTAGGATAATCGGAAGTGAATAATTTCCAGCTACTCTTAGTAGGTGTTCTAGGTTGCTTGCGAATTGGCTTGAACTGGGTGTAAATATGCTGCACTACATTTACGTTTGATTCATGGCAACACTATGTGGTTGTTTGACATTAGAAAACGCATGTTTTTTTTTGATTCACCTGGTAAATAATAGACTGGCCTCGAGCCATGTATTTTGTTATGTTAGTAGCCAAAGCTAGAAACCCCGTGAGGGTGTACGTACCTGACCTATCCACTTGCAGGAAGTTTAGCTGAGTGGTTTTCTATTTATCGGCTCAAACGGCACAACAGGTGCAACTTCGCAGCTACTGGCAATGAAATCACGCCGGTTGGGAGTGGGAACCATTAATGATAATTACAACGACATCGATTTCTCAATCTATTGAATAAACTTATACATCCCCGAAGCTAATACAATAAATGGAATGCTCATAATTCCCGAGTCGTTTAGCCTGCCTGGCTGTGGTGATTTTATTCAAACGAAGTATTTCCATTGAAATCAATTATTGTTGTGGCAGCAGCCTAATTTAATTTTGCCTAGCAACCTATAGCTGTACGAAACGTTAAACTAAAATAATCATGTTTGCATTTCTTTAATAACCTGAGCGTTGTTTTAAAGGGAATGGTTTATTTTAAGAATACTTCCTGCTGAAACACACCTTGTATAGAACGTACGATTACGCTTTGCGGAAAATTAAAAAATCGTACGGCTTTAAGGTTAACAGCATGTAACGCAAAGATAATCTTTAATATAATAAATAAAAGCTGTTATTATGTCAATGACAACAACAATAGTCACGCTTAATTACTCACCGATTGGATTGACCTGGACGTTTGTTTTATTTGGATTGTAACAAAGGCCTAATTAAAGTTAATGAAGGATAGAGGGCAAGTATTCAAGAGAGATGCGAAATACTTTGCTGATTCTGTTCTACTTGTAAACTAAGGAAAGGCTGCGTTCTCATCACAATTTCAGTTTAACATGCCGTAAAAGCTTAACGGGTTCGGACGTCTAACGGTCTAATAGCGTCTGAGCAGGTGTTTCAGGCTGGTTCACATACGTCATAGCATTAAGTAAATATGTGGCGTTGTATTAAAATTCGATCATAGGAACTAGGGCCTTCCTTCTTACGGATTTTTTTCAAATCTTGTCCTTTCCTTAATCAACACATCAATGTTTTGCTAGCATCATACGTTGTTTTCTAGTAGCTAAATAGCAGGTGAACGAAACGTCTCACTGCCGTCCATAAGCTGTGTCACCTACTGTTGTTAGGCGTTCAGCTAAGCGGATTTTTCAATTGTCGGCAACGGAGGCACACAAGTTTTGTTCTAGGCTCCACCCAAAAAGACAATCTCAAAATTATCGCAAGCTTAATCTCGCAGATAAGAGGCTTCAATTATCGACTGAGGTGGTTAGAAAAGCAATGGTAAGTGACAGGTGGTACATCACCCTCGAAAGATTAAACGTGGGTCTAGCTTTTACTTTCGCAGAGATTCAAAAAAACTAGATAGGATTAAAATGATTAATCACACTTATTGATTTCTACATAATCTAATACTGCTAAACGCAAAGCTTAACTATAATTACACAGACGGCCATACTAAGTTTAGCGTTATTCCGACCTCGTGTAATATTAGAACTTTCGGGCTTGCACTTTAAACTACAGCGTTTCATGAGCCAAGGAAAATGTTACTTCTCGGGTAATTGAGAGACCACCGAAGCATGCAGTAGCTAGTTCATGCTGGTTGCTTTCTGTTTAACTCACACAGGCTCTTGTTAAGTTTACTTATACCGCGATTGCTTTTAGTTAGCACTTACTTTTCTGGAACAGCGACTGAAATTGCTATTATGTGGCTAAACAACCGCAAACGACTGGGCATAAAGCGTACATTAATTCAAACTTCCCCATCTTGTCATCATAGGTATTCAGGGTAAATGCAGCATAGCTCTTGTTGACTCCGAGTTCAAGGACTAAGCTATTGCGACTAGTGCAACCTGTTTTGGGTCTGTATAGGACAGGTGACTCATTCCCACAAGTACTTTTCGGATTTGAATGCCATCAATTCCA